>JAHWFO010065433.1:0-35818 GCA_023313115.1 Rhysida immarginata
ATAATGAAGCCAATCGGAGTTAGTGATGTCACTAGTCTTCTGCTCCCGTCAGCAGCCTTTGTGTTTTCGCTGCTTCGAAGCTCACTCCTCCAGCTTCAAGTCACTTCTCGAAGCGTTAAAATAAATTAAAAAATTATATATAATAAATAATTAACCATGAGTGGGACAATGAAGAAAAGATTTCGTTTCACCAGCCACGAAACCAACATTGCGTTTTCTGAGTTATTTGGTGGAGTAGAGCGAAACTCGAAAGCAAGACAACACCCTTTCCTTTACCCACAATCCTAAGCGTAACGTGCCGAGCAGCCTCTCTGCACAACAATGATTTGAACTATTAAAACTACTGGATCCTCCCCGAGTAGAACTGCCGGCGGTCATGTAATCGATAAGCAACCAGGGCAAGCAATCGATCAACTGTAGGGACAGATTCAACTAAAGCCATTGAGCAGAACAGTAGTTGTGATAGATTTATTAATGACAAACTCCTGTTAATTTAACTGCAATGCAATTAAACAATTTTGTCAGGCCTACTGACGAAGAAAGCATCTTGCAAAGTCACAACTTCATTGGATTAAAAATTAAAATAAAAGTTTTAAGCACAAACTTTTACTTTAAAAAGTGGATGTAAAAAGTAAAAGATAATTTTTGGCGCCTCTCATTTAAATAGAAATTCATAAAATTAAAAAAAGCTAAAGGTTTGGTGCGCGTTTAATGTAAATTTTAAATTGAAAATATTACACAATAGAATAAACACTTTACCTTTTTATTTAATTTTATGAATTCCGATTTAAATGCGACATCAAAAATTATTTTCGACTCTTTTCATGCAGTTTTAAATGTGTGTTTAAAATATGCTTATTCTTTTTAGTCTGCATATACCTACAAAACCAATAAAGCCGTGGAGATCTGAACATGAAAGAGTTCGACAGGCAATGAGGAGTAGACTGGATACATGCATCCTAGCTGGTGGTAGTCATTTTCAGCAGTTATTGTAGATTAAGAAGCTTTACTTGTAAGCTTATGTAACGTAATAAATTATTAAGAATTGATTTTTTTAATATTTTTTTATTTATTGTGATGCCTAAACATAACAGGAATCAATGAATAATTCCAGCTAAAATAGTAATACTACTCTTATTGATATAACGTAGTGAAAGAAGTGACTATTGCCTGGGATTTTAATTAAACAAAAATCACTTTTAATCCTGTTTAGGAATTCTAATTTGAATTTTTTTATGCTGAATTGTAGTGTCACCGGAAATGAATCAGAGTGCCAAATTTGGAGTCGTTTGAAGAACGGGAAGTGGGTGAAAAATTGATTGCAATATTTGACCCACACTAATAAACATGTGAAATTAAGTAAAAGTGTAATGTATAATGAAAAATAGAGGATGTAGAATAGAGGTAAAAATAATGAAAAGTAAATAATCATTGGTATCAAAAAACAGTGTTTATTGTTACAACATTAACATTCTTACATATCTGCATAATGGTGAATATTGCAAGGTACTAACTAATTAAAACAAAATCCAAATATTGCAAGGTGGTTTCGGTAAATCGCCATCATCACGTCCACAAAATAACTACAGAGGTGAAAAAAACAAGACTCTCGTATACATGGAGTTTCATAATTGGTGTCCCTTCTTTAGGTCCAAAAACCGGCCCAAGGGGGACCAGCTGGGGGGGAAAATGAATATTGATTATTTGTTTTAATGTCCCCTAATTCAGAATAAAAGCATTTCGCGTCCCTGGGGGGGAAGGGGTAAATTTTGAAAATTTTAATTTCGTAGGGGTAGGGGTTAGACCCCATATGTTATTTAGAAAGTTGTAGAGCATCATGTAAAATGTGGGTGTAGCAAAAAAACCGGTGAAAAATCTCATGCCCTGCCCCCTTTATCGAATGGGTAAAGTGAAAGGTATGGCTAGCCGATGTGGACAAAAACCATACTTATTAGAAAACAGTAGGGCCTACATTTGGAAAATTAATGAGAATGAATAAGTGGGGTCAAGACCATTAGCTTTTCAGGGTAACGACTCATTCATTCTCATTCATTTTCAAATGTACTGTTTTCTAATAAGTAATAAAGTTCTAATAAGTTTCTAATGAGTTTTTGTATTTTTGTCTACATTAGCTAGCCATACCTTTCACTTTACCCACTCGATAAAGGGCAGGGGATGAGATTTTTTCACCGGGTTTTTTGCTAAACCCACATTTTACATGATGCTCTACAACTTCCTAAATAACACATGTGATCTAACCCCTACCCCTACAAAATTAAAATTTTCAAAATTTACCCCGTCACCCCCAGGGACGCAAAATATTTTTATTCTGAATTAGGGGGCATTAAAACCAAATAATCAATATTCATTTTCCCCCAATCTGTTCCCCTTGAGTCGTTATTTGGACCTAAAGACGGGACACCAATTATGAAACACCCTGTATAGCTAAAGAAGGGGCATGTCAACCAATCGGATTTTAGGTATTATAGCACTGATTGGTGTATATGCCTCTTTTTTAGCTATATATTCTGTAGTATTGTTGTTTTTTTCCACTGTAGTTATTTTATGCCCGTGATAAGTGTTATTACTGAAACGCGTTGGCTGTCATCAAAATTCCTACAATGTTGCAATATCACAATACATGATACAGAACACGAGTATAACCACAATCATTAACGGGATCATTCTCTATATCAATGTTCTGCACCAATAATCACTGATGCTCGAAAAAAAATGTTCACTTCATGAACATACGCTAATTTCAAAGATATACCAAATTTATTAAATGCCATTTTAAATTTTATTAAAATATTTACAAAATTTCCGTTACTGATTCTAGCTGAAGGAAAATATGGCCAAGTGACATTTTTATTTGTTAAATGTCTGATTTAAAGATGAAAAAAAAACACGTGTTGTTACGATTTACGACGTCAACCTGCCATGATCTTAGTACCTTATTATTAAAAAAATAATACAGATGAAAGAAATATCTTGACATTATCTTGTGCAACAGATTTTCTGCAAAAAAATTTCTTTGAATGTTTACAAAATGTACAATAAAAACAGAAATACTGGGTAACAAGCGCCCGAATCCTTACGTTGAGTAACACGTTCCACTCTCTACTACTCCGTACAGTTGATCGCTTATCTCTGTCTAGTACTTATCGATTATGTTACTCGCCTGTCGCGTCATCCAGCCACAGCGCGGATGATCCAGTAGTTTTAATAGTTCAAATCATTGCTGCACAATGACCTTTTTTCATGCGCGCCATTAACATTATATTTCCACGATACAAATGTAACAAGCAGCCTAACATATCAGAAAAGAGCGTGGCGCAAAGACTCTGTATCGACAGTTTGAAAAATTGGCTAAATAAAGGCTAAAATTTATCTTAATTTGTTAGATAATTTATTTTTAACTTTTATCTTTATCTAGATTATATTAAATTATATTATCTATTATCTTATCTAGATAAAAATTTAATTCTCATCTTAGATAATGTTTTTATTTTATCTTGCCCAACACTGGTTGTTTGATAATTAGCTTATTCACCTAGCTTATCTAATTAACATATCCATCCAGTTAACTTATTCAAATAGCTGTTGGATAATTTGAATAAGTTACCTTTGGGACCACCAGAAGAAACTATTAAAGGAAGAATCGCATTAGCTTGCAAACAAATAACAGGAGATAGACACATTGTCACGTGTACGACAGAATTGGTTGTGAAAGGGAAGCAGCTTGTGGAACATTTCCTATAACTCGTTGAGTAAGGGGTCCATAGTGCTGTTTCTATCGATAAAATTAGTAGAGACTTTATAACACAACAAAGGGAGAACAGAGTTTCCGACTAGTTTCGCCATTTATTCCCGGCTTTATCAAGGACATAAGCCTTTATATACACAATGAGAACATGATTGGATAAAGAAATAACAAATAGTAAATAATATAAAGTGTACAGTGGCGACATTGACAGGAGAACGGTTGGATAAGGAACCAATAACAATGAAATTATAAGGAAACCTTGAGAGGAAAATTAATTGAAATATAAAGGAAAAAGTGATGTCATAACACAAACAAAATTGAAAACGCGGACCTAGAAGAAGACTCATCCGGAGTTAACGTAAACTAAGGTATCAATAAAAAATGGAAATGAGAGTAAATATATAAATTTGAAAAATTACAAGATATCAGATAAAGAATTTAAAATTGAATAAATATCAAAAACGGTTTGGCAATTGAGGAGGCGATCTGGAGAGGAGATGTTAGCTTTAAAGATCTCAATAGCTTCGAGAGTGGCAGTCTTGAATGGGTCGTTGCGTAGATGGAGAATGGTCATGATTTCACTTTGCTCTTTGGGGGTGTGTCCCGTGCGGGCAAGGTGGATCGCGTAGTGTGAATTATTATCTTGTTTCTTGTAGGAGTCCAGGTGTTCTTTGAATCGTTTATTGAAATTGCGGGTCGATAAGTCTATATAGTATTTATCGCAAAATCCACAGTTTAATCTATAAACTCCGGGGTGTGTTTGGATGGGGAGATTAAGAGAGCGAAAGCATGGGGTCGATGAGCGGTAGGAAACTTGGAGGCTGAGTGAGGAGAGAAAGGCGGTAAAAACAAGGACTAATGAATCGCAAGGACACCCAATTCTTGGATGGGGATGGGTGAGGAGGTTTTGGGTTGAAGAGAGCAAGTTTTCTTCGTTGGAGAATCCGGGAGAAGGTGGAAGTTGTGTAGCCATTCTTTAAGGCGAGGGAGCGTATAGTTCAGAATTCGGTGGCACGGGAAGAAGGACTGAGGGGCAACTTGAGGGCACGGTCGATGAAGAAACGGAGGGAGGCCTGTTTATGGATAGGAGGGTGTGAAGAGGAACAATGGATTAAATTAGATGATGTGGTGGGTTTACAGTAGACAGAGAAGGGAAAGCGGTGGTTGGAGGGGTCATTAGTGATGAGGATATCGAGGTATGGAAGAGAGCGGTTAGATTCGGTTTCAAAGGTGAACTGGATGTGGGGTGAGAAAGTGTTGAACAGGTTAGCAATGTCAACGGGTGAGGTAAAACGGGAATCAATAATAATTAGTATATCATCAACGTATCGAAAGTATGAAATAATGGTGGAGTTAGAGAGGAGGGGAGAGACAAAGGTGAGTTCAAGGTTCTGGAGGAAGACTTCGGAAAGAAAGCTACTTAATGGGAACCCTATTCCTAAACCGGACGGTTGGGAATAGAAGGTATTATTAAAGGAAAGGTAATTCTGGTTAGAGATGACAGTGAGGATAGAGTTTAGGTCGACGTAGTCATGAGCGGGAAATGAGGATGAGAGCAGGAGGTTTCCAAGGATAGAGAGGGTTTCTGGGACAGGGATGTTAGTATACAGGTTAGTAATGTCAAGTGACATGAGGGAAAGGTATTCATTAGTGTGGAAGGAGGAGGAGAGAGATTCAGTAAGAGTAACGGAATTCTGGACATAATAGGTGTTTGGCAATAGTTTAAGGTTAAAAAGAAATGAGAAGAGGGGCTTAGCAACGGCGATGTAATTAACAACTGGTCTTATAGGCATATTGGGCTTGTGGATTTTGACGAGGGCATTAAGGGTAGGAGCACGAGGGTTACGTGGAATAAGGTGTCGGAGGTATTTAAATCGGGGGGATTTGTTTACGGCAGAGATGATAGACGAATGATATTTAAAGGTAGGATCGGAGGGTAAGATAATAAAATTGTTGGATGAAAGGAAGTCACAGACCTTGGAAATATATATGGATCGGTAGAGGATAATGGAAGCGTTTCCTTTGTCGGCCTTGACGATAACGGCATCGGCTTCGACTAATTTCTTCTTTATGGTGGAGGCGGCGGCAGTATCATTGCGTTGTCTGGACTTCGCATCGTTGTATGCTCTGCGGATGAGGTGTCCCGCAATGGCACGGGCTGGAGGGCGATCTTGTTGGGGTGGGAAAGTTATGGCTCGTTCGGTGTCCGTGATGATAGAGTGGAGATCAGGTTGGGTCGGTCGTCTGTGGATGATGTGCTTAAGGCCCTTGTTTAGAAGGGATAGCTCGTCTACTATAACTGTAGCATAATAAAATTCCCATTCTTTGAAGACTTTTAACTCACCCTGCCTTTTAAATTTGTGTACCGGGCTTTGCAAAAGTTCTGTTACACTTTTTACATCCCCCAAAATAATGGACTGCTCATGATTTGGATAATTCCATTTCCACAAAAGGATCAGATAATCTATTGGAAATTACGTGTTAACCTCTGAGTGACCCTAATGTCCACGACAAAAGCGATGGAAATGAAACGAGTAGAGCCACACGAAGTCCGAGATTGCCAAGCTCCTCAAAGTGAGCCGGATAACCATCCACAGAGTTGCGGACAGGCTCAAGAATGGGAGAGACCTTAAAGATCAGCCTCGTTCAGGTAGACCTCAAGTCGTCAACCGTTTGGCTGTGGGAAAAGCCTTCGAACAAGACCCGACGCGCTCGCAAAGAAAAAGAAAATTTCGGTGTCCACAGTTTCCAGAGCGGTTAAAGAAGAAGGTGGAAAGAGCGTGAGACCTCTGCTCACGGATCGGATACGGGAATAACGTCGGGAGCGCTGTCGCCGTCTTCTCATGGCGAGCGAATTGTCATTTTCTCTGACGAAAAGACCTTCACGGTCGATCCTGTCATCAACAAGCAAAACGACTGCGTGGTAAGCTTCGGCCAGGACATCTCCAAGGTCCGCTACGTGTCTACAACCAAGCACCCGGCCTCTGTGATGATGCTCGGAATCGTGGCGTCGAATGGCGAGAAAATGCCACCCGTGTGGTTTCCAAGTGGATACCGGCTAACGTCGGCTGATTACAAGGACATCCTGGCCACAAAAGTGAAGAAGTGCGGACTAATCTTTCAACAGGACGGTGCCCCTGCCCACACGGCCAATACTGTGCAAAACTGGTTGGGGTCCAACATGACCTTTTGGTGGAAAGGCTTTTGGCCTCCGCAGTCGCCAGACGTCAATCCACTCGACTACAGCGTGTGGGTGCATGTCGAGGGGAAGGCCTGCAAGGTCCGTCACAGCAATGAAAACATGTGTCAACCGTGTGTGGACCAGAATGAGGAAGGACTGGCTTTTCGGCCTCGTCTGGAGCGGGTTCTCGATGCAGATGGTGGCTACATTGATTAAATGACTAATTACAATGTTATTCTACATGATGGCACAATAAAACATGTCTAACTGCATCGTGAACATCGTCGTGTCCATTTCTTTGAGGGTCGTCACGAGCGTAACAGAACTTTTGCAAAGCCCGGTATATCTTATTTTTAACAAATACATCAGGTGCTTTTCTTCGAGTATATCTTTCCAATTAATCTAAATAAAATTAGTACAGAGAAAAAGCGTAAAAAGGTGTATAAAATAATGCAACAAATTTATAAAAATAATATATTACGTCATTCAATGCCTTTATTAGCCGATTTGCGTTTTTTAAATTTCCAACCTGATTTACTACTCAAGTAAACAAGACTTAAGAATAACCCTTGCAAAGCCATGCATGAATCAAGAAGTGAATCCCACCAATATGGAACTACAGTAAAACAATTTAATACAGTTCCCCACACAATCATCACGGGCCAACCAAATCCTGAAATAACCGCTAAGCGAATATTAATCTTTAACCTAGAAGGGAAAAATAGTTAGGTTTAAACTTTTATTTATTACAACCCCCCAACATAAGTATGGGATACTTTCTAAATGTCATTGCAGCATTGAAAAAAATAATTATTACCATTTAATTCCATGTATGGTAAACATGTTTAAATAAAAATACTGGCATGCAACTTATAAATCAAACGAATAGGATTGTTTTAATATTTGGTTGCTTCAACAAAAATATGGAATAGGTTGTATCCACTAACATAAGTAGGGAATATTCCATGAAAAAATTAAACCAATCACTGCTTTTATGCAAATATCAAGCTTCACTACTCATAGAAATACGACAAAATTCAAGGAAAAAATCGTGCACTCCAATAATTGTCTCAAAATGGTGAAAGTAAAGGAGCTCTCGATTGACCATTAAAAACCTTCATGCTAAAGGTTTACCTCAAAAAGAAATTGCCAGTAAGGTTAAGTCTTCACAAAGTGCAGTATCAATAATTTTATTGAAGTTAAAAATGACAGGAAGTGTCAACAACAAACGAAGAAGTGGTAGACCTCGTAGAGATGATAGACAATTAATTACAATTGTCAGAAAAAACCGTTTCAAGACCACAAGAGAATTGAATGCAGAGTAGAAAAGCAGTGGTGTGGATGTACGAGGTCTGTTCAAAAAATACGTAGACTGACGTCATAAAACAAAATATACTTTATTCAGAAGTTACACATCTGGGTCCCCTTCAAAGTACTCTCCTCCCCAACGGTGTTTCCACTTTTGGAAACAGTCCTGGAACGCTTCTTTTGTGATGTCCTTTTGCCTTTATGTCGGGAATCGTCTCAAATCTCCTTCCTTTCAAAGGTCTTTTGAGTTTGGGAAACCAGAAGAAGTCACAAGGAGCGAAGTCAGGTGAGTAGGGTGGGTGAGGAAGAACAGTGATCGAGTGTTTGGCCAAAAACTCTCGAGTTCTGAGGGCTGAATGGGCTGGAGCGTTGTCGTGATGAAACAACCAGTCACCTCTCGTCCACATTTCTGGCCTTTTTCACTCGTCCAGGGGCAGTTTTTCCGAGTTTAACACAAAATTTCACAGCAACTCTTTGCTCGTTCAAGTCACTCATTCTAAAAATAACACACTTCACAAACAACCGCGTAGCTAATCAACCAATACTGATATTTGCAATCAAAAAACTGCCTTGTAATCAGCGGATCTGTCAGAAGATGGCCACACAAAGCGATTTTGATTGGGACCAACAGGGTCCTCGCAATTCAAACAGTCTACGTATTTTTTGAACAGACCTCGTATCTGACCAGACTGTATGGCGACGATTGCGAGAACGTCATTACGTTTCCTGCAAAGCCAAAACAAAGCCATTTCTAACCGTTAAGCACAGAAGAAAGCGTCTTAACTGGGCAAGGCAGTATGAAAAATGGACTGTAGAAGATTGGGAACAAGTTTTGTTCGCTGACGAATCTAGGATTTGCTTTTCCATCAAGACTGTCTTCATTCATCAAAAAAAGTTTCCAGCTGCAGTCACGATCTGGGGTTCAGTGTCAGCAAAAGGTGTTGGTACAATGGAAATTTTGACAACTACTATCAATGCAGACGTTTATTTGGAGATTTTGGAGCATCTGGTTCTACAGGCAGCAGATGATCACTTTGGAGATGCTGATTTTGTTTATCAAGATGACAACGCCTCCTGTCACAGAGCACACATAAAGTGAACAATGGGTTGCGAGACAAACAAATCTCTCGTTTACCATGGCCTGCCAATAGTCCGGATCTTAATCCAATTGAAAACGTCTGGGGCCACCTGAAAACATTACTGCGGCAGAAGAAGCCACAAAACATCACAGTTCGAGAATCCTGGAAAGAAATACCTCCAGAATTATGTGAAAACCTCGTAGCATCGATGCCAAGGCGAATCAAAGCTAAAGGAGGACCGACACAATACTCAAAGTGTATATTCCATATTTTTGTTACACGAAGCAGTGTATTCCATATTTATGTTGAGATATTGTTAATCGTTTAAGTTATAACTTTTGAAAACCACCACCTTTTGTTTAACATGGTACTATATGGATACAAGAATTCATAAAAAAAAGTTTTGTCACATTCTCTGGATTATCTTTTCAATGCTGCAATAACATTTAGAAAATATTCCATACTTATGTTGGGGGGTTGTACTCTGTTCTATGCATGACTAGACTACACAAACTTACCTGAAAAACTTTGCTTCAGTATTACAATTAATAGTTAACATGACTGCTGATTTTCGAATTCTTCTTAATTCTATGCTTGATAGTATCAAAAATATAACATTAACAAACGTAAGCGTGAAAAGTGAAATAAAGGTAAGTAGTTGTGCTACTGCTTCGGGGCTAAGAGTCTGGCATTTACTTGAATAATTAGAAGGAATAATATTAATCTTAGGGTCAATAGTTTTGGGCAATTCATTAAGAATTACCGCCAATGTGAAAGGGAGACCCCAAGCGTACAGAGCTTTGTATATAAACTTGTTGCATTTATGGGGTACTATTTTCCCGACCCTAAGATTATGAAACTGATTCCACATATCAAACATAATTATATTTAACCACGTCACTTGACACACAGCGCAATAAACAAACATTGCAGTTGTTATAAATTTTTCGACGAACGTCAGACGGTTTTGGAAGTACCAAGCAATGTATAATGCATATGAAATAGTCAGGTGACCCAAATGCAGCAGCAAAGGAGGTAAACTGTGACTACGTTTCTGGTAAACACCATACATTATGATGGTCGGCACGAGGGATAACTGAGAAAGAACCACGAATGAAAGAAGAGCAAAATCAAAGTACATAAAAGATGGAAATAACTCATCTGGAATACAAGTCCATACGCTATTATCTTCCTTGATCAAATATTTGGTAAAATGAATGTTTGTATTTAAAACATAGACAGCGCTTGGAGTAATATTCACCTCCGACATCTCTAGTTTCCATTTATAACAGAGTTATATATTTTTTAGTAAGCACAGGAAAACTTATCCATTTCTAGTTGCGAGTCATATTAGAACTAACCGTTTTGATAATAACACAATAGAATTGTTTCACGTGACCAGACAAAAACATCATTCAGGATACCAATCACTTATCTAAAACCTTCAACTGATCAGAAGATTGAAAAAACAATAGGGCGCTTTAAGATTCATTAATCATTAGGAACTTCCTCCTAGATCCACCAATGACTTCGAAATGGGCGTCTACTTAAGATTCAAGGTTTCTCGGGAGGAATGCTTTGCATATATTTAAAGCGAAATGCTAATTAAACTCTATTAGATTTTTTAGGTAACAGCGGTTCATATCGGCTTTAACTTTAAGTTTCTCTATTAACATTTAAAACAATTAATTTGCCGTATATGATCAGTTTGCGCTGGCATGTAGTTTTTATTAGAAAGGAAATTAAGCAAAGTTACTTTTTTTATACGATTACTGCAGGGGCGGATCCAGAGGTCATCTATGATTGGGGTCCGGAAAGATTGTGTGCCCCCCCTAGTACATTTTCTCCTTAAAATTAAAAAGGAAAAAAAGATAACTCAAATAAATTGTTTATTCCAAAAGAATGTTTTGCTTGAACAATTTTCGAGGATGTTGTTGGATAAACAGTTTTGTGACGTGCAAAAGCAGACTAATAATTAGCTGGCGCAGTGGAAATAATAATCACGTAACAGTGGAAGGATAATTAAATGAAAGTTTAATAAGTTTATAAATAAGATGTCAAAATCGGTAAATTCAATGAATAAAACAAGTAAGCAACAAAAGCACCTTAATTTCTAAGGGGGGAAAATTACACATGTATAAATTATACATTGCAACAATATTACTACTGATAGGTCAAATCAACACAGGTGATTTGAAAGCTTCCATGAAAATACCTTAGTCAAACAAGAACAGGTAATATCAATGATAATTGAGTAAATAGATTTACTTGTAACTGACTAAATTATAAGCAGCAACAAAAATAAAGGAGGTCAATACCCTTAACCTATTCACTATAAACATCCTTCTTTATATATATAGATAACTAGCAAAGGTACCCGACGTTGCCCGGGATAATTCCACTTGGATGTAAACAGAACAATCTCAAAAAATTAAATTAAATTTTGCAATATCTTAAAAATAAACACATGAAAATGCTTACAATTAATACAGTAAAAATTCTTAATGAAAATTCGAAAAAAATCTTTTTAAGGGCTCACAATGGCTGGACCTCTCCAAGGATGCCACTGCTAGTCTATATAATTTCTTACTTACGTAATTTCTTATCCCAGATGTATACATAGTGTTGTTGCAATTTCCACTCTTCTCTCGATGTGTTGAAGCAAAACTTGGCCATTCATCGCTTTGTGCAATCTAGCGGTCCCCGATTCTTCTATTTACTTGCTTCCCATTTGCTCAATACATCACGGAGCTAAAGGAGTGCTTCCTCTGTCGTCTTTCCACTCTTTCTCAATAGTCTGCTAACTCTCCATTATCTCCAGTTACTCATCATTTTTAAAGATTTTCAAGAAATTGTTAAGTACTAAGAACTCTCTTTTCTAAGAAAAGCCTGAATAACAGGAAATTGAAACTTATCCATATTACATCATCATTTTATGTTCATTGTTATAATTCTTGGAAAGATTGCTTTAACATTACATCATCATTCTGTGCTCCTTGTTATTGGTGAATTGCGCGTTGATACCATTGTTGATGCGAACACAATGGGCCTATTGTTGCACAAACTTTGCCTTGCATTGTTGGTCATGAGATATATATTGTCGGTTCATGCAGTTTGTTTGTGAATTGCGTGCTGATACCATTGTTGATACCTATTGTTGTACAAACTTTGCCTTGCATTGTTGGTCATGAGATATTTCTCATTAATATGCCTTGCTATAACCATGAATATCGATTTCTTATCGATAATTATTATTTTTCCGAAATCTGAGGTAGACAGTGACCTTCCTCATGCTTTGAAGGTCATGTATGCGAAATTTTATCAAGATCGGAATAAAACTGTAGATTTGTATAAAAAACATACAGACAAACAGACCCACCCATCCACCCACCCACCCACAAACATTCTTCTTTATAGATAGACTAGCAAAGGTACCCGGCGTTGCCCGGGATAATTACACTTGGATGAAAACAGAACAATCTCAAAAATTAACTTAAATTTTGCAATACCTTAAAAATAAACACATGAAAATGCTTACAATTAATACAGGAAAAATTCTTAATGAAAATTCGAAAAAAATCTTTTTAAAGGCTCACAATGGATGGATCGCTCCAATAATTTCTTACTCAGATAATCTTACTTCAGATGTACACTTGATGTTGTTGCAATTTCCACTCTTCTCTCGCTGTGTTGAAGCAAAACTTGGCCATTCATCACTTTGTGCAGTCTAGCGGTCGCCGATTCTTCTATTTACTTGCTTCCCATTCGCTCAATACACCACGGAGCTAAAGGAGTGCTTCCTCTGTCGTCTTTCCACTCTTTCTCAATAGTCTACTAACTCTCCATTATCTCCAGTTACTCATCATTTTTAAAGATTTTCAAGAAATTGTTAAGTACAAACAACTCTCTTTTCTAAGAAAAGCCTGAGTAACAGGAAATTGAAACTTACCCATATTACATCATCATTTTATGTTCATTGTTATAATTCTTGGAAAGATTGCTTTAACATTACATCATCATTCTGTGCTCATTGTTATTGGTGAATTGCGCGTTGATACCCTTGTTGATGGGAACACAATGGGCCTATTGTTGCACAAACTTTGCCTTGCATTGTTGGTCATGAGATATACGAGGCATGTTTTTTAAGCAAGTACCGTTTTGGAATTAAAAAAAGACGTGCAAAGATATCGCAATAATTTTATTTTTACATGAAAGCCTGTACCTTAATCTACTTTTATCAGTAATGGTCATGAGATATTTCTCATTAATATGCCCTGCCATAACCATGAATATCGATTTTTTATCGATAATTATTATTTTTCCGAAATCTGAGGTAGACAGTGACCTTCCTCATGCTTTGAAGGTCATGTATACGAAATTTCATCAAGATCGGAATAAAACTGTAGATTTGTATAAAAAACAGACCCACAGACAGACCCACAAACATCCTTCTTTATATATATAGAAGATTATAAAGGCGTAAAGCTCAACAGAATATCTACATTTTTAGTAAAGCTTAAACGGGTTCAACAACAAATAATCCATAAGGCTTAGATTCATTAATAGCAAAACCTCTTGACATGAAAACTCCTTGTTTGAGATATCGAGAAATCGCACATATTAATTCACACAACTCGTACAGTTCATGAACACCAAGCTTCTTAGAACCAGTCCTGTTCGGAAAATTAACATGCGGTCTCATACACAATTGCAAAGGAATAAATGTCGGGAATTTTAAAGTCACTAAATGAGATATATGTCCAGTCCCGAAAGTCTTATTAAGTAAATATTACACACTCAGCTATGAACTCCATAGTGGCTTGCACTCGTTATAATTTTCCATTCCTTAGCACTGAAAAATAAGCACGTGCGTGTTAATCACGAGAGTAAAGAACATACAGGTGTTGGACATTGAAACTGAAACACCTGGTAGAAATCCAAAATGTTTATTTAATAAGGTGTTGGGGCACCGTGGGCAGCCAGCACAGCAGCAACACGTCTTGGGAAGGGTCGGTAGAGGTCCTGCACAGTTTGCACCCCAGACCATTACTGATCCACCTCCGTGTTTGACTGTGGGTGCCAAGCAGTCTGGGTTGTAGGCATCAGAGGGGCTCCTCCAGACGAATACCCTCCCTGTTGTTTGGAAGACAGTGTAGCTGGACTCATCCGAGAATATGACGCGTTTGAGGTCATCCAACGTCCACGTTTTAGGCGTCCGGCACCACTGAACCCGCTCGGAGGCATTTGTACTACTGATGAAAGGCTTCGGTATAGCAACCCTGCCATGGATGTTGGATTTATGCAGGTAACGACGGATTGTCTTCCTGCACACAGGTTCCTGGAGGTGTGTATTCAATTCTGCGGTGGTTTTCCGCTTTCGTGCAACAATCCTGGTCAATGGCCTGACGTCTCTTTCCGACAACTTCCGTTTTCCCCTGCAGTTGCTCCTCCTGGACGTGGTTCGTCCTTCCTGTTCATATGCACACATCACCCTGGATACTGTAGCACGTGAGACATCACAATGTGTGGCAGTTTTGGACACAGATGCACCTGCTAGACGCGCCCCAACAATCTGCCCTCTTTTGAAGTCGGATATGTCTCCCATTATAGCGCTCTGCACACACAATTTGAAGCTTACTATCGAACTTTTCTACTGGAGTGACTACCAAGAACTCTGACACGTGATTCATTGATATGCATACGATTAATTACCTAGCAGAAGGTTCTATTCAGCCCTGGGGGTAACCAGTGCTATTTGCGAAGGTGTTTCAGTTTCAATGTCCAATACCTGTACATTCCATTCATTATTACTAGCATGAACAAATTAAGGAAAACGAGGAAGCAATTACGTCTAGGTGGAGGTTTCCGTTAAAATCACTTCTCCATAAACACGAAACCATAGTAGAAGTCTAGGTAAGCACGTAGGCCCCCGGGCCAACACGCTCAGAGCCTCGTATAACCGCTAAACCCACGCAAATACAAGTCGCTGAATAACATGGCCACTTCACGCGGTTCACAATTTTCTAACAGCAGAGTACTTACAAATATCGGGGGCGTAAGAACTATCGTCTTCCCCAGGAAACAGCTGCTACGACGGGCGTTCTGGCTCGGGCCGACGGCAGCAATATACGTTTCTCGTTGCTCCGGCGCGGGAATCTCCACCTTAGCGGCTTCACAGCAAGGCTCCGACGCACTCGACGCAAACGGCGTCCTTCTCGGCGTGCTGCTCTCGCTCTCCAGCGCCCATCGAGAAACTCGTCCCGCTCCACGATGAAAAGCTCCTTCGAGTTTTCGTTGGGATGCCTCTCTTTGCAGCCCTTCTCCCTCAACCCTCGTCTCCTTTTTTTCTTTTATTTTCCCTCGCTCACAGCTTGAAAATTTGGAGCCTCTGTCTCGTCTCCAACCTTGGCTCCTATTCGTCCATTTGTGTTGGCTTGAATGACGACACTCTCTGCTCTGCTCCGCCCCCGCCTTCAAACGATATACGAAGCGAGAACGAAACCTCGAGCGAGTGTCGCCCAAATTCGAACTCCGTGACAAGTTTTGCCATTTTTTCTACTGATAATTCTAAGTCCTAATGAATGTTTAAAAGAGATAGAGACGAGAGTCTTTCACATTTCATTCTGTTTCTTAAATAAGTTTTTAGCCTTCGTAAGACTGAAAATGACCGTTCCCCTTCTGACGTACTAACTGGCAAAGTGCAGCCCAGAGCAATGAGAGTGCTTATGTTTGGAAAATTATCATCATCGGCATTTTTTAAACTCGATACTAAATTTTCAGGAATTTCAGCATTCTCGGATTTTTTTTTTTTTTGCCAAAAAAATTTCCATCTACGAACTTCATTTTTAACAGAGTTTGGACTTGGCAAATCATCCTCATAAAATTCAATTAAATCCTGAATTTTATCATCATCTGTTTCAGATTTTAATATCACGCTTGGTACCAAACAAAATGCACCCATAATTGCAATTCGATTATCATGATCAAATTGATCCTTTAATTGAGAAATTAAATGATCTAAAAAAGGAAGCGTGCAAACTCTTTTATAGTACGTAAACGCATCCTCTGCAGGGATATGTGACCTATTTTTTTGACACATCTTAGTTGTTCGTGGAACTGCTTCATTTGATCCAATTAAGTCAGCAAGTGGTACAATCTCTTCTTGATACCAATCTTTAAATGAAGTATGAACATTCTGTCGACAGTGTACAACTTCAGCTATTACATCATCAATTACAACCGTAGCGTCAATGAACTTCGAACACCTATAGAATTTTGGATAAGTACAACGAAACTAATTGTAAACAAATGAAAATTACTTTATTGAGTGCACAGAGCTTTAGTACAACTGTCATATAGCATTTTAACATAACGTTGCAATGAACTTCGTACACCGTACCGTTTATTGCACATTACCACTGAGTGGCGTCACCTTTCCGAAGTCGTTGAAGTATGCTGGACACTAACTTCTGCGTTGTTTCTACTGGAATTTTGTCCCACTCTTCGGAAATACACGCCCGCAACTGCTGCAGTGTTCGAGGCTTCCGCTGTCTGACTTTTCGCTTTAAAATGCGCCATACATTTTCAATGCGTAACAGATCTGGGCTGCAGGCAGGCCAGTCAAGCACCCTGAAACGCTGTTGTTGTAGCCAAGCCTTGGTGATCCGAGCAGCATGAGGCTTCGCGTTGTCCTGCTGAAAGATGCTTGATCTTCTATCGAACAACTTTTGGCGGGATGGACACAGATGCTGTTGAAGAATGTTTATATAGGCAGCAGAGTTAATAGTTCCCTCGCAAAAGTGAAGCGAACCTGTCCCCGCTGCACTCATGCAGCCCCACACCATCAGCGATGCAGGCTTCTGAACTTTTCTTTGGTAAGAGTCGGGATGATTACTTTCGTGCTTGGTCCTTAGCACCTTGCGACCGTTGTTGTCGTACATCACTGCAAAGGTGGACTCGTCGGACCCAGAACACTATTCCACTGAGCAAGGGTCCACTTTAGATGGGTTCTGGCCCATGCTACCCGGCGACGCTTAGCTACAGTGCTCATAAATTACTTCCTCTTTGTAGCGTATAAGTAATAGTTGCATGTTCTGATGTAACGGCGGACTGTGCTTTCGGATATGGGTATATGAAAATATTCTCGAGCCCAAACAGTCATTTCACTTATGGGAGCATGCCTGTTTTTCACAATGTAACGTCGAAATACTCGTAGGTCCCTAACATTCAATAATCACTGCTTGCCTGGTGCCGTCCCTGGTTCTGTTTTCCCGAATTCTCTGAAACGCTTGATGATCCCATTAAGAGTAGAGAGAGAGAGTGCAACTGATAATTCATGGGCAATAGCTCGCTGGGATTTGTTATTCTGGAACTGCTGTATACACGTTTCTACTGGCTTACCACGTCCCATGGCTCAAAACAACACGAATACTGTGCTCTGTCGCGTGGACGGTGCTTTTAAAGGGCGTTTCTACAGCCTTGAGGAAAGTTCTATATGCTGGCGACCCCTTGTGTACGAAGTTCTTTGAAACCTGTTGACAACGCAATTTTACATAAATTTGAATAAATTACTTGACACCATTAAATCGCTTCTAAATGGATGTTGATATTGTTGCATGTACACTGAGTAAATCTCTTTTCATTAGCCTGCAATCCTCTGTATGCACTTTTCACTGTGTTTTTAGCCAAATTACTTGGTGTCCGAAGTTTATTGACGCTAGGGTTGTAGTTTATATGCATAGAACACATCCATATCTTTCTTTTGTAATTTACTTGCTAGAGGTTTAACAAATGATAAACAAATTTTTAGGGAAATAAAGGTTACAATATTCTGAAATTGTTTTAAAAAGAAAGAGTCCTTGAGCTTTTGTTTTTGTTTCTCTATCCCACATGCAATCATCATCATTAACATTTGTTGGAATTAACATTTCATCTAAACAAGTAACAATGTATGGATACAGCTCATGCAAAGTTTCTAGACAAGTATGGCGTTCTACCCACCTAGTTTTACATAGTCCTGCAATTTTTAATTTCTGAGATTCTCTATTTTCAACTGAGTGTTGTGAAAAAAGAAATAGACTTCATTTAAAGTACCAATGAAATTACGAAATTCTTGTAATTTCCAAACAGCAGCAATTGATAAATTCAACAAATGAGCTTTGCAATGTGAGTAGACAGCCAGTTTCTTAATTCTATTCTGAACACCTTTGGTAATGGAGCTCATAGCAGCAGCCCCATCATATTTTTTCCCATCTAATTGTAATTTTTCAATACAGGTTAATATTGCACCAGCTAGTGCTTTCCCTGTTGTTCTAGAAATATTAACAAAATCCAGAAACACTTCTGTCACGGAATTCTAATACCATCGTTAATTCCGGTGACATAGATGCTCGTTTTCGCTCTCGAATATTTTACAATTCCGGGCGAAAACGGAGGCGACGTCATCAGCGTCGGATAGAACATCAAGACGCAGGAGCCAATGAGAGAAGAGAAAGGCTTGCAAGTGCGGACTCGAGGAGAGAGACGAAAGAGATCAGGAGAGAGAGAAAAGAGACGACCGACAACGGTTTTAGGAAGTCGAAGCTTCCGACGAAATCGACTCGAAAGCACAAGCTTCCATAATTGGGTGTTGCTAGTGTGATATGCGCCGCAATTAAGCAATTACCCGTCTTCGTAGGTTTCCCTGTATTTGTTATTTTATGTTAAGCATAATCTGTGATATAATCTTGTTTGATTATATTTGTTAGAACTCAAGTGACTATTTATTTACTTGTAAAGTTAACAAGAGAACTCGGAACTTCATGCAATTATGTACGTGCTTCGTTAAAATAGTTACGTCATTGAAGTTGTCTCGAATGTAATCTTTAAATTCCTTGTTACTTGTAAATTTAAGATAACGACTTTACCCGGACTTTGGACTTTGTTCTGTTTAAGACTTTCTAAATTATTACATGCTAAATCTATACTCACGCAGTTAGAACTTTTTACGAGTGTGGCTTGTAGGCTGCGTGTTTATTTGGCTAGATTGTATATGTACATGTGCTAACTATTTTAGTTGTATATGTAAATATTTTTGAAGTCTATGCGTTTATCGTATATCTTGGCATTTTGTATTTAGTTAATTAATAGATACAAAAGTAGGGTTTGCTTTACTTTTATGATTTAGTGGCCGACCCAATCAAAGTGCTGTTTTTAGATTAAGTCTACCTATGTGGCTGTGGCAAAGAACGTATAAGGATAAGAAGGAAAGGCTCGCGTAGACGTCAGTGGCGCCGCCCAAGTCTGGCGGGAAATGTGTGTCGCAGCGAAGCCCCCGTTTGATGATCGGGCAGCTTTTATCACGTGATATAAAGACAGCTTTCACTTCTTATCCATATACGTTTTTTGATTGTTTGTGCTGTTATAACAATGCATTTCAGCGCGGCCTCAGCCCATATTGATTTTCTTGCGCGTGCGTTGCTAAGGTAAAACAATTGCCAAGCAATAAAACATCATTGCTACAAAATAACTTAGGGCCACAAATGTTATTTTAACCTGGTCAGTAGGAAACTGTGAAAAGGATATGATGAACTTTTATTGCCAACTTGAAATGTTCCAAGAAACATCCATGGAATTCGAAGCAGTTGCAAAGTCTTCTTTTGACTCACAAATAACTCAGATCCAATAACTCTAGACATTGAAAATCCAAATTTATTTGAAACAAATTCGGCTGCATACGTTGCAGGCTTTTTAGCCAAAAAAAATTCTTGAAAAAAATGAATGTATTGACAGTAAGAACATTTTAGTTGGTGATAAAACTTTATCCGGATTTTAATTTTTCAATGGTTATAAAATTTATAACCATATTTAATGCAATTGATTTTTTTTGTTTTTTATAAAAAAAAAATTATGTTCAACATCTTTTCCACAGTCTAATTTTTTTGTGGGGTCTGCTTTTAAATAACTTTTAAAAAGTAAGTGAATAAAAGTCATGTTAAAATAAACATTTGTTTTCTTTCTAAAATATATTAAAAATTACAGAATTTTAAAAAAAATTACAGGATTTCATTATAAAATAATGTTATGAAATAAAATAATTATATTTCAATAAAATAAATCGTGTCAGTAAATAAATTTAGCATGTCAAAACAATAATTTAATTTAGCATGTTAAAACTAAATAAAAAAAACTTCAATGAATACAGGTATAGCAATGCATTTGCTGCCCACTTTGACATGAGCGAGAGCTTCTCTGCATATCACTTTCCCGCCAGGCTGTGGCGGCGCTAGGATCTACAGAACTTATATTAAATCAAGTAGAGCTTTCATTCTTTTCCTTAACGTTCTTTGGCTGTGGTATTACAGTTTAGTTGTTTAGCCAGTAAGCTATTGCTATACAGTTTTAGCATCTAAGTTTTTGATATTTGCTTTCTAGCTGAAGAGTATTTGTTTAGAATATAGGCTAGATTCAACTTGTGCATTTGCTTTTGTATTTATGTTGCTAAAGGAGTTTAAGGCTTAAATACTATTTAATATCTCATAGAGGTGTGTTAAGGTTAACTGCATTGTTTGAATTTATTACTACCTTTATGGTTTGATTTATGTTAGGCATAGTTTGCCTTTGATAGAAGGAGTTTACATTTTTCCTAATTATTTACCATTACTTTTGTTTATCTTGTCAAAACCTTTATTACATTTAATCAGTGCACTGTTGCATGTCAATTTAATATTCCACTGCGCTACTCTTACTTTAGCTTTATTCACATGTGACAACTTCCTTTAGAATTGGCATCTCATTCTCAAATGAAACAAATCTTATACATAATCCTAAGACTTCTGAATTAGTAACACTATCAGTAACTTCGTCTGCCATAATACGTAGTAAAAAAAATTAGACTTAGAATTTTTTAAATCTTTGATTAAAGTTTTTCTTATAAATTCTCCAATAATTCTAATTATTTCTTCTTGTATTTTCCATTGTTTTTACCATCAAGCAAATGATTTTTAAGAAGGCTACTAAATTCAGATGCATATTCTAATGTGAAATAAATGTAATACAACTTCAGCGAAGTGGGCCCTTTACTTTTTGGAAGTATGGGGTCCGGACCCCTTGGACACCCCCCCTCCTAAATCCGCCCCTGCTACCATACAATAAGAAACTCACAAAAGGTCTAACTAAAATCGCCCGTCTCTTTGGTCTAGATGTAGCATACAAAAGCGGACACAGCATCAAAAAATTTCTGGGCAGTATAAAAGATCGCCCACCACCCGAAACAAACTCGGGAATTTATGAACTGATCTCAGCTACATAGGTCAGAGTAGAAGAATGATTAAAACACGACTAAAAGAACACTTTGCGTGTATCAAAAATGGAAAACCTGAAAGCTCCAGTTTTGCACAGAATATACTGCGCACAGGCCACAACGCTAAAATGGATGACTTTAAAATCTTACATAAAGTGAATGACCGTAGATTCCTGAATTTTCTAGAGTCCCATGAGATTGCAAAAAGGCCACTTAATGAGTTAATGAATACTGACAGAGGCCCAACAGACCTAACAAATTGGCAAAAACTTTGTACTTTTATCAAATAACGTTTGACATCCTAGCCTCCTTTATATAAAAACAGTTTAAAGTTAACATCATCTCATTTATATTATCCATTTATACGCATATAAAAGAATAGAACCGTTGATGTTTATCCCCAAATCTTCCGATAATTTTTGATCATATTTACATCATGTTGTGACCTTTACGTGCTTACCTGGATTGGTTAATACTAGTCTCGTGCGGGATTGCACCAGATCGGAACTCTCGCTTTCAGGTTCGACTGGAAGGACTTGGCTCTCGACAGCTGACGGATACACATCGCTTCTGCAATCATCAACCAAATGGACAGTCGCGGATCTCTATCTCTATTATGCATTCATTACTGTCTTAACTTATTATTACCCATAAATCAGTATTAACTGTAGTGTACAAGTACTTCTTTAGTTTTTTTATTTAATGTTATTAAAAGATATGGAGTCAGATCAACCGTAGTAATTATTCCAAAAATAACCACTACAATACCAATGCCATCAAAAACAACACAAATTCACTTGCACTCACGATGGAGATGTATAATATCTCCATCGTGCATGTACTGACAGCAGTTGCAGGCAGGCAGTTAGTCGTTTCCATATCGAAAGTAAAAGTGCTCTTCATATCTGGGTTAGAGGTTAAAGCAGAGATTTTCTTTAATGGTCTCTGGGTTTAAGGTTAAAGGGACTAACGTTTTATGTC
Source organism: Rhysida immarginata (assembly GCA_023313115.1). Taxonomy (NCBI): domain Eukaryota; kingdom Metazoa; phylum Arthropoda; class Chilopoda; order Scolopendromorpha; family Scolopendridae; genus Rhysida; species Rhysida immarginata. Next base: position 22,596 of record JAHWFO010065433.1, read on the forward strand.
CCGAACGTTAGGATCGCTAGGTGTATCTTTATTTCAACAAAAGAGCATCACTTCGCTTTCCTTCTCCCTCTTCCTTTAGAAGGCGTGAACCAGCTAACCAGGACGGATGGAGGAAAAGAGACTCTCGACCGTGCAATACTGGTTACACCGGATATGTTCGACAATTCCTGGAATGCTCAGAAACATTAATTTTTATGGGCGAAATTCCATCTACAAGTGCTACAAGAAATGCGCCGTCCGTAGTGCAGCTTGTTAGTGACTTTAGAACGCAGAGAGAATAATAATCTGTTATCTTTTATCTCCCTCATCATAGAAGGAGTGGATATCGCCAGCGAGCCGGCGCGAGTGGAGGTTTCAGCTTCGGAACCTGTCGTAGACGTTGCACCAAGACTTGGCAGCGTGACGGAGCAAATAGCGGAGACAACAAAGAAGAGCTCGGCAGAAGCTTCGAGCGGCGTGGGATATTGCAGCCAGCAGGAGACGGCTTCACGTAGGCGGCAGCCAGCATTTGTCCCATCGTCGGTGACTTTTCATTTTGTGTCCTACGTCGTCGGCCTACCCGCCTGGACTGGGGAGCCTTTCTTCCGACGGGACAGCGAGAGGAATACGTCGTTGGAAGTGACTTATTTCGCAGTGATGCTCTGGGGACTGGACGCTTTTATACAGGACGATTTAGGCGCCATATTTAATCATAGAGGTACATGTAAGCTGGGTCATTCTAGTGATTGCTTTCTGTTATTTAAGAATTTCCTTACATTCTCTCGCTCTCCGCAAAGTCTCCTTACATTCTCTCTATTTCAGTCATTTATTTACTTTCGTCTTTTGTTCTTTGCAGGAGCAAATGGAGACTCCTCTATCCTTAAACGCCATTATTGCGTAGCTGCTTTCTTAAGCTACGGTCACACTTTGCAATTTTCAGCCGCGCTTGCAACTGCAACTGTTGCAGCAACACATTGTAAACGCCATTCAGCGGTCACACTTTGAAACACTGTGATTGCAACCACTTATATTTTGACCAATGATATTACATTCTGGCATTCAGACCAAAGAAGAAAAGGAGGAAGAAGTTTAGGTCGTCTGCTTATTTGAAAACATGGAAAAATTCGGAAAGAAGAAAAAAGCTATATTATTATTAGCTTTATCAGATATTTACGTCTAAGCTGGCACCAATTTCACGCCAGGCTTGCAGTTTTAGATCCTTCCCGCGATATTTTATGGAATTGGCATTCCAAATACAATCATACTGCTCTATGAGCTCGATAAAACGTGCTTCCTTCTCCGAAGTCCAATTCGCCATTTTAAAATAAAAGTTGTCTCTTGGAGTTACTGCAACACTAATTATCATTATCAGCGTTCTGATTGGTTGGCGTTACTGCAACCAGCGAGAGAAAAACAAACTTTTTGTTTCTTGGCGCGGTTGCAGCCGCGCCATATTCGGAGGGGGGTTGCTAGGTAATGGGAAGAGCCGTTGCGGTTGCAGTTGCAAGCGCGGTTGGAAATTGCAAAGTGTGACCGTAGCTTTAGGGGACATGATCCCGTGTGCAGCAGTCTTTCCTTTTACAATTCCATGAGCAAAGGAGATTAAAGTTCCGGGGGGACAATTACCCGAGCTACAGGCACAAAATTGAAGTTTTATACATTTCATATACCTATCTTATATCACGAACTTTTATCACCTTTTAGATCAAGCTATGTGACTTATATAGCGGATTCATTTCATCATTTGAGTTTGATCATTTATTGTTGCAACTCCTCGTGTTAGAGGAGGCATCTATATTTGTTCTTCTTTATCAAGAAGATATTTTTGATTCAGTAATTTAATTTTGTAAATATTACTTCTTTAATCAATAAATTTACCTATGATATGTCTTCTATTGTAACTCTAGTTTTAGCTTCCACTGCCACAATAAATCTACGTGACACTAGTCCTCAACTGCGTTATAATATTGTTAACAGAAGCAGTAGCCTTATCTTTCCATCAATTGATAAGATTAAAACTGGAAGGAGCATCCGCCGACGTCGACATTTTCCTTTGCACATTCAAATGAACAGCAAACAGCCAACACCTCATTCCCTCAAATTGAAAAGACACAGGAACCTGAAGTCATCTACAAAATGTAAGTGATGAAAATAATAATGCAACTAAAAATTACTTTTTTTTAGTAATTCCAAAGTTCATTTAAGTTTAGAGTAGTGATAATTTATTGTCAAGGGTGTGTCTTCCACTTTAAAACAACTAATGAGAATCAAGATGTCGTTCCACTGTCGTTGTTAATTCAATGAATTGTGTGGTATAAAAACCAGTTCATAACGGCCTCGTCATTTAACGATAAATTAAAACAAAATTTAATTTTGGAGTTTTTATTTTATCTAATATTAAATCATATTATACACACGACTTAAGATTTCACAGTAATTAATGCTTTTTCAGAAACATTTATCTGCTACTAATCCCCCCGAGATAAGACTCTGCCGTCATTTTGTGAACTTATTCTCACCTGCCTCTCTTTCTCTGATCCACAATTTTCATAATATTGCCTTTTCCCTAACTTCTAATAACCATGCTATTACTGTACCAAAGCCTACATGGGTATTACTGTACCAAAGCTTCTCTTAATCCATGTAGGCTTTGACTGTACCATAATCTTTTATCTTCCGTGCATCTTAGAATTATGCTCTATTTTTATTATTATAAAATCATATAAACGAAAATACAGTAAATTAGACTGATCTCTAATGAAACTTTCTTTATGAAAAAAAAAAAATTTCAGCACTTGATCTGAATATTGTGTATTCATTGAAACGAAGTAAAATGAACTATCACAGTCACCGTAGCGAGAATTCATTTATTCTATTCAAACCTTTGCTCAGTAAACTGAAGTTACTCTACATTGATAATTGCGAGCACTATAATTGGCTAATACAGGGAAGTGTACAATTTTTTCTGTCTTTTTACTGTCTTATACATTTAGAAAAATTTCGACCTTCAGATTTTCACTGATCTTCACGTTTTAGGGTCCTTAGATTACGAAAAACTGATTTCTGGAAAATATCGGTGTGTATGTGTCCAAGATAGCATCAAAACGGCTAAAGCTATCGAGACCAAACTTTAATCTTAACATTATAATCTTCCTCGGGAGGTCTGATTAGTTTCCAGTGGAATCGGTGAACCGGAAGTATCAGTTTACTCCAGCGCCAAAATATAAATTTTGAAATATCTCGTTAAACATTGCATTTATGAAAATTTTGAAGGGACTAAGAAGTGTTCCAATTTCAATTATAAACAAGTTTTATTAAGAAAATTTTTCAAAATTCCAACCGGAAGTACCAGTTTTACTCTTTGTCTAAATCCAGTTTTTTGTTAATATAGGCGAAACAAGACGGAATAGGAAAATTTATAAAGTATTCAAAAGTGTTTAAAAGCTAATTGTAAATAACTTTGTTAACAAAATTTTTCAAAATTCCAACCGTAAGAACCAGTTTTACTCTTATCAAAATCCAGCGTTTTGCTATAATAGGCGAAAGAAACTGGTATAGGAAAATTTGGAAGCTAATTTTTTTCTGTATTTGGACCAGGACATTTACGTATAAGAAAGTCGGGTGGTGACCACACCTCATTTTTTTAACTTGGTGTAAGTGGAAAAATATTTATTAACATGCTAAATTAATGATCATACATAATCTTGGTTTTAGTTTTCCGTAATTAAAAAAAAGACAACATATTCCTAGGATATAAATTATTTGCCAAAACACGCGAAATTCTGTACAAAGTTACCCGTTTTAAAGGGGCCGAACGTGAATGGTCTAGTAACCTGTGAATACCATCACGTGATAATGCAGATATTTGTATACGTAATAATAACTCAGCCCCCCCCCCTCCACTAGGAGGTTATAAGAGGAAATTGGCACCCTTAAAATATTTAAGTAGGAGGTTAAAATCCAGCGTTAAAAATGAGAGCTACAGGAAGGATAAAAAGTATCTCCTTAAAAAACTGAGTTATTATATCGTCCACACATCGACGCCAAAATATAAAGAAAGTAGTGGAATGTGCTGAGAGATAGATTTTCTTGAAACCAAACTTATTCCGGGAACATCTATCTTTACCCGTGTGTAGACAGTCTGCCAAAGACGCATAGGCAATGTAATAAATTCAGGCCTCTCCTGGATAACATGCATGCTCACATGCACCGTATTGCCCAGTATTTATTAAAAGTGTTCTCCAAACTAAAATTACACGTGTGGAATGTTTAAGCATCAAATAAAATAGTGGTTCACTGTGCTTTTGCGTTTTGGTGAAAGACATTTTGAGCAGATCCTTAATCAGTTTTTGCTTGTTGAATAACCTCTCTACGTATTTTCAACTTCGTTACTTATATGTGAAAAATAAATGACACCCTAAATTGCATGTACGACGGGTGGTCAAAAAGTAATACCGCGTATTTTTTTTCTCTAAATTCGTGACCGAGAAAAAAAATAAACACATGTACATTTGAATATTGCACATAATCTCCAAGCCGATTGAGGCAACGATCCCAGTGGTGGACAAGTTTTTCCAAGCCATGTCGATAAAAGTCGTCCGGTTGAGTGTGGAACCAGTTGCGAACTGCCGATTTCACCTCGTCGTCGTCACGGAAATGTTGACCAGCCAATCACTTCTTCAACGGTCCGAAGATATGGTAGTCATTGGGAGCGAGGTCCGGGCTGTATGGAGGATGAAGCAGTGTTTCCCAGTTTCATCACTGCAACAGGTCAGTGACCCGTTTCGCTGCGTGGAGACGTGCGTTGTCATGTTACAGCACCATGTCCTCTTTTGACCCAGAGCGATGTTCGTCCAGCAAGTCCTGTCGTCCTTCTTTAAAAGCCTTGCACCAACATTACACTGTTTCGAGCTGCACGATGTCACCTCCGTACATCGACACAATTTCCTTATGGATATCGTCTGGTTTCACTCCTTTTGGACAAAGAAGAGGCATAACACTCCGCCGCTCAAAAGCACTGGACAATGAAATGAGAGCCGCCATCTTGTTTGGACTGTGACGTCGCTAGTGCTTGGCGGATGCTCACGACACTAACAGGAAACTTTAACAAAGAAGCAAACTAACTTTTATATATCGCAATTTTCTCATATCTGCCGTCATTTTCGAGAAAAAAAAATACGCGACATTACTTTTTGATCACCCCTGGTAGAAATGTTTCATTTTTGACTAGTGATCTCAAATTATGGTGCGTTTTTTGTGACTATGGAGTAAGAATGTTCATTTAAAAATTGATCCCTATCTTTTACGGCGTATTAGATAAATTTTGTTTATGTTTTAATTTGCATAATCAGTATCACCAACAGATAGTCCACCCACGATTTCCTTTTCGTTGACATATTAGCAGAGTATTAAATTCTGCGTTGCTTATCAAGTAATTATAGATTTTTCGATAACCCTATAATGTTTATAATACCATTATTCTCGGAACTGTTTCTACTTAGCGAAGTTAGAAACATTCATTTCAAGCGAACCAAATGTAATTGACGAGAATTGTAAACCTTAAATTTTTATGCGTATTCATATTGTAACGAAAAAGAAGAAAAAGTAAGAAAATCTTAACTGGTGATACCAACGAGATAGAATATATAGAGTGACTGTACAGCCGCCATATTTGAAACCAATTGAAAGTCCGTCCGCCATTTTTTCTTTAGTATAACAGACCTATAACTAAAGCATGGTTTCCTATGGGCGTAGTAGAGGAGCCCATGACTAAAGGAGCGATTTTCAAACCTTGGGGATTGCGCAAAATATTTTTATTGACAGAAAATCAAATTAAAACCTTTTAAGAAATATAATATTTTTATTTCAAATTATAATTAATTTTATTTTGTTTATGGTAATAACAAAATCTAAAAGCTTAATAATTTAAGTCTGCCGCGGAAGTTTGACTCGAGTGCATTGTGAAAGGAACCAAGGAACACTAAATTAAAGGATTGTGTGTGACAAATATTTTTTAAATGTACAATTAACACTTCATATTTTAAAGTTTTTATTTATTTTATTTTTTATTTTGTTAATAGAATCAGCTTTTGAGCCTTATATATAACGAGTCTTATATACATTTGCCTGATAATTTTCAAAAGACTTTGATTTACACAAGTGATTCATTCTACATATATCACTGTATCCTGCAGGTAAAAATACTGGCTAGCGAGGGGGGGGGGGGAGGGGGCAGACACCGCGAAGACCATAATGATCATTTTTTGAGAAGACGGGGTGAAAAAATGATCATCATGCCCCGGGAGCAAGTTACCATTGCCTGCAGTTTATTCTATATTATAGAAATTTAAATTTCCATGATAGGCTTAGCCTAACTGAGGAACCATACATACGAAAGAAATGAAAGGTATACGAAATGCCTACATTAATTTAACTAAAATTAATTAATCTGAAATAAATGTTGTTTTATCGCTTCGATTACTACGCTGAACAAACTGTAGGCATGTCCACGTTCTATTATAAAAGAAAAAAAAGAAAAAAAATCCTTTACAAAACTCAAATAAAACCACGACTTTTTGTCACTAGAAACCCAGGTAATCCTATCTGCTCCAACACGTAACTGACTTCGCTATACCATGGTCTTTTAATGGTCTTCCCCATTAAAAGACCATGGCTATACTAAAGAAAACATGGCGACCGAGTTAGTTGCTAGGGCGCTGTATCCAATGGGACAGCCTCTCTACGTATTCTATCTCGTTGGGTGATACTATAGTGGCTAGAAGAATAGTGTGGCAGTGGCTACTATTCGCAATGCTACGTGTTTGATTCCCGATTTGATGATAGTAGCGGTGGCGCTGCAATCGACATAGATGCGAGTTACCCGGGAGATGAGATGGAAATCTTAGGATGAAGGAGGGTTTTTTCAGCTATATTACGGGTGACTCAAGTTTATTTATAAAAATTTAGTGTATTTCAGGTAATTGTCTTCCACAGAACTTGAGAATCCTCTTTAACGTTAAAATAAATGAAAAATATCTGCTATTATAAATAAGTTGAAATATAAGATCAGAGATGGATGAAGGTATCCATCCTTAATAAGATAAAGCATGGAATATGAGCCCTTCCGAGCCAGAGAAATTACATTTTGAGTAATTAATCATTAAACATAGATCTGCTAAATTAAGTCTAATAAAATATCAACATAAAATCTAATAATAATATAATGCTGTACACAGCTGGCTACCGTACAAATGATAAAAAATGAATTTTCACAGATATTTCAGGAGAAAAAATTCAAGAAATGAGGCGTTCGCCCCTGTAACTCGGAAGGTCTCATATGTGGAATGCACAATATTGAAAAATCTATAATTATACAAAGAGAATATCTTTTTTCATATAAAATTCATTTATCACATGGATAACAACCAAATTACTTTTTATGTGATGATAAAATATTAAATAACAGATATTTTAGGTTAATAGTTTTGAAAAAAAATTTATTATTATTTTTTTTTAAAAAAGGAAGATACATAATAAATTTGTATTTAAAGCTGTTTTGATTACATTTCATTATTTAAAAATACGGAATTTTTAAAAATTATTCTGATTTTCTTAGATTTTAAATAAAGTAAAAAATAAATGAGAAATATAGACAGAAAAGTGGTTCTTGAAATTTTAAAAAGCAACAGTAATGGGGAAGGGCTGCTATTTTATTGCAAAACTGAAATCAGATGAAGAAATCAAAAAACTTATCTAAAGAAAATAACTCCGTGTAAAACGGTCGTGTATTTCTCTATATGATAACTTAAAAAGTATAAAATCATTTGAAATTAAAAAATACTGCAAAATCATCTCTAAATTTTAAACAAAAAGGGGAGGGTCGAAATATTATTAAAATGGTATATTATTTAATGTTCTGGAATGAAAATAAGATAATAAATCAAATTTATAAATTTTACGAAGAAATTAATGGAGCCTTATTGATGTAAAGCTCTGGATGTTCAGCTACTATGTTGATGTACCTGCCATCTGGCGGCATCATCATTCAAGGAATCAGATTTGAACGCTCGTTGCCACACTATTCTTCTAGCCACTATAGTGATACCGTGCTTTAAGGTTTAAGTGTTTTATTAGAAACTAGTTGTTACCCGCGGCTTCGCCCGCCCGCGCCATCTGTTGAGGGAATTACAAAGCAAAAGCAGTAAGGGGGGACGGGGGGGGGGTCGTAGGAGGCTGATTTTTGGCGATAGAGCAGGTCCTTTATTGATAAGCCTGCCCTGAAAATTTCAAGTCGCTAGCTCAAACCGTCTAGGAGGAGATAGAATTACAGATACACGCAAGAGTTTTCGTAATTTCCCTGGTGGGCAAGAAATAACGTGAGGTGTTCAGAGCTCGCTAGCGGGAATTCTATTAGGCCAAATGCAGTACATTTTCGTGTATATACTTAGTGGAACATACAGTTTCGATTTCTGCAAAAAAAAAAAAAAAAAAGATAGTACCAAAAGTCGCCATAGGGGGCGCTTATTTCAAGAAAACAATGAATACATTTGCATAAGCGCGTTCCGTGTTGAGCAATCTTGACAATAATAGGCAAGGCTGAGGATTTCCCATCATTCACGAACGAATGGCCTGACGATGACGCTTACTCTACCTGACCGGGCGTTATTAGTCAAGTTGTTTTATCAGAAGAGCGACAATGCAAGTGCTGCCCTTCGTGATTTTTGGTTATGGGGATATTTGAAAAGCCTTGTGTATCAAGCACATGTTCCTGACCTCTCAACCTTAAAGGATCAAATAACGTTACATATCAGACTAATTAATGCAGATATGCTGCGAGCTGCCGTAGAAAATGTCGTGTACCGCATGCAGCTATTGGAACGTCAACTATAAACTTCCGAAGCTGGCATCAAAGAAATAAGCATCGTTCCACTAGATCTATATATGTACGATCTATTTTTCGCAGAAGAGAATATTTAATCTTTTCTTTTAATTTTTGATCTTTATATTCTTTCGTTCTCGTATCATACAAGCAGGGATACTTTTGAATCGCTTCGATTAACTTGCTTTCCTCCATTTTTGTTTTTCAAAGAAGAGAAATGACGTCAAGAGATCTTCAAGTTCTGATTGGTGGGCCGTTGTGCGTTGGCCGTTGAAATAGAGCACAGTTCTATCCAGCGCAACAGCGAATCGGCATAACGACAAAGCACAAGTATGAATCATCTCAGCAAACGGAACGGCTTTCGTTGGAGCACAGCGCAAACGGTAACGGCAGACTATGAACTAACCTTAAGTGTTTTAGAAATGTCTTCATGACAGACACAGTAATGTATCATTAATTTTTATTTTTTTTTCAATTTTGATTTGCTTGTAAATAGAAATCGAAATTTTCTGGTATTCTACAGCGTTGTTATAATTAAACAGGAGGTACTTATACTTCGTCTTCAAAAACTATTGGTGACCATGGGTGTTTCGATTTCTTAATTAGAAAAGTTTAGTTCAAAATTCCCCGCTAAGGTGACATTTGACGCTAATGTCGCTTTAACTTGCATATCGGGTAGGCAATGACAACTGTCGGGTATATAAAGGGTCACAAGTCTTGTTTCATCAATTTGGATTAGCGACAACTCATAGTGCTTACATTGCCGAAACGCGTATCCCCAACGATGCGGTGCTGCTCTTAAGAAATATCGACGTTTGAAGTTCTTACGCTCACAGTCACTAAATCAAAGGTGGAACATGATTCTGCGTCTCGAGGAAACAAGAATATACCATGTGAAAACGGGTAGGGGCAGCAAACTTTTCGAAACTGAAACAAAAGGTTGTAATCATCGTAGTGGACCAAGAAATGCAAAATTCTTATGGCTCTTGTGCTTGTGCGATATCAAGCCAATTGGCTATATCTTACTCTACAGTGCACAACATGATGCGGCGAACACTGCAGTTTTACCCCTACAAGATAACTCATTGTCGAAAATTGCTTCCTGGCGATGGTCGACGAATCATGGCGTAGCAAATCTTATGGACGGATGAGTCCCATTTTCTTTTGAATGAAATGGTGAATACGCAGAATTGACATATTTGGCTTGGAGAACCCCGCGCGTTCATCAAGATTTCTTCTTGCATTATCCAAAAAGGCACAGTATGGTGTGGTTTCACATCGTCTTTCATCATAAGACGTTATTTTTATTTTAAGAAAACACTGCACCGGGCCAAAGAAGTGCTCTGTGAATGCCTCTAGACTATCAGAACTTAGCAGCAGAGAAATTTTTCCATACTAGTCTTTGTGCAAGATGCAGCACTATTTTAAATAAGGGTGTTAAATCTGCGCCAATTGCGCCATCGTGCTCCAAATGATTCATTTTAATACCTACTGCTCCAAACAGCCTTATTAGAGAGAAAAAATTGTATTATAAAATAAATTTTAATTAAACAATAATAAACATGTCTTATTGTGTTCAGTGTTTGATAACAGAACCAGAATCATGGGCATATCAATTGATCCTTTGGCTTTTTTAAGCCTAATCACTTTCTCAGGAAAGTAGTTGGCCTTTTTCAGGTCTTCATTAAAATCGTTAAGGTCATAGGTCACGTCTACGTTTCGTATAACGTATTTGAGGACTTTTTCCGATTTAAGTTGATGATGCTGAATCTTTAGCACGTTATCAGCCTTAATGCCAGACACCAAGTTACTATGCGTTTCCTCATCATGACACCTTATTTTGATCGTCTCTGCTCTGCCTGTGTGTACAGTAATTAGGTTAATCGCCACATGCTTTTGAATCTCTCCCAGGATTTGCTTGATTGGCTGACCGTGAGTACGTAATTATTATAGATTTCAAATTCCCACACTTAAGGCATTTCTATTTCAATCAATAAAAAATGCTTACTGGATAAAATGTTTAACTAAAGACAACGAATAAGAGAAACTTTAATCAGATTGATATTAACACTCTACTCCGTTTTGGGTGCTTTGAAATTTACGGTTACATGCTGAGCCAATGACTCCTTATTTGGGTCGAGCAAAGTGCCCCTTTCATCAGGGTTTATCCCAGGGTTTACTTTTGGTGAGACTATTCTGTAATATGATCCCGGGGGGGGGGGTGGTATATGAAAGAAGAAGCATCAAGTTTGATTATCACACGACAGTCTGACTTTCACGGCCGTAATGATAATTATCATTAACAGTGACCTCCCTTCCTCGCCATCGCTCCCAAGGAGACGCCGAGCTTGGCGCTCCGATTCCCTTCTGACTAAAGTTCTAGATAGATTAAGTTTGGTCACTCTCTTCCCCGTCATTTGCCATTTTTGTGCAAATTTGAGGATTATTTAAAGAGGGGCTGTTAAAGGCAGATTATTTGCGATTCCTTCATGAAAGCGAAACGAAGAAAATAGAGCAGTTTGATGCTTAGAATTAGGCGAAAACAACTGTGGCAACTGGGTCGACGAGGCTGTGCGAAGCAAATGCAATGACATTTGTTGTATAATATTATAAATGACAGTGAATAAATAATGGAAATGATTTTTATGTAACATGAATCATTTATTATTTTTAAAATCGTTATGCTGCTAGGATGCATAAGATATTTTAGGTACACTGAACACAGTTTTCTTGTTAAATCTATAGTCCTTATCTGAATTTAATTTTCTAACGAAACGAGAGCTGGGTAACAAAGCCAAGCTCTCCGTCTTCAAATCTATCTTTGTCCCCATTCTCACCTATGGTCATGAGGCTCGGGTAATGACCGAAAGAGTGCGATCGCGGGTACAAGCGGCCGAAATGAGATTCCTGAGAGGTGTGGCAGGTGTTACCCTACTAGATAGAGTGTACAGCAGCACAATAAGGGAATCTTTAGGAGTGGAGCCGCTACTTCTCCGCATCGAGAGATCTCAGTTGCGCTGGTATGGCCACGTGATACGGATGCCGCAAACTAGTCTTCCTAGGCAGTTGTTATTTTCCAAGCCGGTGGGTAAGAGACCAAGGGGTCGGCCTAGAACCAGGTGGCTAGACTACATGGAGAATCTGGGTTCGAGTCGCTTGGATATTACCAGGGAGGACATGCGCCTGATGGCGGAAGATCGCGATCGCTGGAGATCCTCCATAGGGCTGCTGCCCCCGCGACCCTAACGGATAAGCGGGTTTGAAAAGTAAGTAAGTAAGTAAGTAATTATAATTAAATTAATATTGATCACCAATTGATATGAACAACTGTTCAATTAAACATTGATTATTGTTTAATATAATTCCAATAAACATTTATTAATCAAACAGTTGAAATACGACAAGGAATAAACTTGTCTTGAATATTATAACATTGGATTAACATTATATGATGGTTTGTAATGTTGCATTTCATATTTTCAATAATTTTTAGTATGCGATTTTATGTTGTCTATAAGGGTCGTACAAATGAAAACGAAAATTTGTGTGGGGGGAAAAAAGACGACGTGTAGGGTTCAACAATTGCGAAACTCCACGTGCAAATTGAACAATATGTTTCAAGTGTTGCATCATGTGAGAAAGAACGATAGCTCGCGCTTCGAAGCTCTGCCCGTGATCGCTTCGTCCAGCCGAAAGCACACGTCAAAGTCGTCAACGGAAGCATTATGGGTCACCACCCCCGAAAAAATTAAAAGCAATCGCAAACAGCACGGGGAAGGTGATGTTGACCGTGTTTTTTTGATCGCAAAGGGACGAGTTTCTTGAAAAAGGCACCACAGTTGACGGGAAATATTGAAGGCAGTGCGCGCGCCCATCAAATGCAAGCGTCCTGGAATTTTTACAGCAGGAGTGCTTCTTCTCCACACCTCGAAAGCAACGGTAGACCTCATCAAAAAGTTCAACTGGGAAGCAGTGCAGCATCCACCTTAGAGCCCTGACTTATCCCCATGTGACTTTCACGTGTTTGGGGATCTCAAGAAACATCTGAAAGGGCGCAGGTTTCAGTCGGACGATGAAGTGAAGGACGAAGAGGTTTTGGAATGGTTCCACACGTAACAACCGAAAGATTTCTTCCATAAAGGAATTACACGCCTTCTTACACAGTGAGATAAATACCTTAACGCATTTGGAGAGTAGTTTTAAATACCTTGTATACAGAAAGAAAAATAACTCCAAAACCACTATTCCACATAATAAATTTTAATGACTCAGATGTACATTTCGGAAACGAAGTTTCCTTCATCAGTGAGTACTGAAGGAAACTGATGAAGGAAACTTCGTTTCCGAAATGTACATCTGAGTCATT
>JAHWFO010065433.1:36218-54581 GCA_023313115.1 Rhysida immarginata
ACTCAGATGTACATTTCGGAAACGAAGTTTCCTTCATCAGTGAGTTAGGTTAGGTTAGGTTAGTCACTGATGAAGGAAACTTCGTTTCCGAAATGTACATCTGAGTCATTAAAATTTATTATGTGGAATAGTGGTTTTGGAGTTATTTTTCTTTCTATAGTTGTGTCCACAGTTTTTGGCTTGATTCCATTGTACCTTGTATACACTTTGGATAAAATAAATAATTTTCGTTTTAATTTGTACAACCCTTATATGTTTTAAATTTAATTTTTGTTGTTTATAAATATGCCTTGCAAATATGAAATAATTAAAAATAAGATATAGCCAGCATTAATTATATTTGGAATAGGCCAACATAATATAAAAATGATCCCAAATTGCAATAAAAATAAAATAATATAAAAATGCATGAAAAAACGAAAGATTTCATTTCCAACCTTATGCTGCATACTGTCTTTGCACAAAAATGGCTGCCACCAAGAGAGTGTCCTTACTTTATCTATCTAGAACTTTAGACAGCATGATCTTTCAGCGCCTTGTGGCAACTGTATACACTAATTATTTTTCCATCGGAATTATCTTTTCCCCACGCTCTGCATAGTCTATACACATGGTTTCATCACTATCCGTGCAATATCGCGTTTTGTGCAATAACCACCCGGTACATGAATGCTGCCTACACAATACAGTACTATTTTGCATAATATTTTTTACGTTTCCTTTGTTGGATATAAAACAATAAATAGTAAAGTTACGTTACTATCCCGAGTGCTAGTTGGGGGGGGGGGGGGTTACGTGGCGCTCCTAGCAAACAAATCATGAAAATGCCCTGAAAAGCATTCCTATACGCTTAAAACAGGGGTGTCCTCCACTTTCGCCCCCCCCCCACTCTCGTCCCGTCCACTTTCGCCCCTCAAATTTTCCCCCTTTCCACTTTCGCCCCCGAATTCCACTTTCGCCCCGGCGCCATTTTATGGTAATTTTATCGCCAATATATTTTATCGAGGCCCTGAAGAGAGGCTAATGCTATACGCAAGTAACTTGAATTCAAACGGTTACCCTACACAAGATCGAATCTCACTTCGTCGAACCACATATAATCGAAATCAGGCCACATTTAATCGAATATAGGGGAATTTTAAGGGGTTGATATTCAAAAAATCATTCAATAACTGTGGAAAGCGACATAATAACAAAGGAAAACCTCTTGTATACGTAAAGGGTTCGAAATACGTATATGTCTAATTAAAATTCTTTTTGTGGACAAGAGGTTTTCCTTTGTTATTATTAAAAAAAAATCGGTTATTAAAAAAATATTTAAAAATTTTTTAACATCGATTATTGTCGTTTGTTTTTTTCTTGTTAATTGATTGTAAGTTAAACAATATCAACAACATCAAAAGACAGAATAATTGATCTTTTAAAATTGTTTTTTTTAATAAAAATTTTATTTGAATTTTTTAGTTGGATCTGAATAATTTTATTTCAGTTCACAATAAAATCTGATATGTGGATATACTTAATAAAATTGAGAATATTTAATCTTTAAAAAATCGATTAATCGGTCAATAAAAATATCTTCGAGGCATGGCCAGAAATTTTCTACTGTAAGAATTATAATAATAAATAAAAACATTTATTATTAATATAATTTTCCATATCAATAAAATATACTTTTTTTTACATCGATTATTGTTTTTTTTTTTTTTTTGTTAATTTATTGACTGAATAGTTGGATCTGTGTTAATGTACTTATGTTTATAGTATATTATGTGTTAATGTACTTATGTTTTGTGTAATAATTATGATGCGAATTATACTAAAAATAACAACTATATTAAATTACTACTAAAATACCGGGAAAAGTCAGGGAATTTTTTATAACCATGAAAAATCAGGGAAATAATAATAAGATTCGAAAGGAACAGCTCAAACAAGAAGGTTATTATTTAAATTATTAATAATATAACTTTAAGGATTAATAGCACATCAACAAACATTAATAAGAAAACTAAACCGTATGCTTTATTTTAACCTTTTAATAATATTTTCCTTAAGGTTTGTTGTTGTTGGCCATTGCTGGGCAAAATCCGCCATTGCAAAAGGAAAAGTACAGAGTCATTGAAACAAGACATCAAAATATTAGGAATCAATTGATCAATGGGACAAAAAGCCTCATTGAATATATTGATGCAGCGAGTCATTTGTTACACATAACAGACGTTTAGGGAAAATGTGTTAATAAATCATCTTTTTCTTGTTTTTAAAACATTGTTTGCGTTTTTTTTTATTTTCTAAACTCTATTATTTTTTTAAAAACAATTTAGATTTTAGGAAAGCTTTAATTTAAATCGTTCTTAATTAAAAAGGGAATTTCTTGGGTTAGGTTAGGGAAGTATTCTAAATAACTGAATTCTTAGTCTTCTATTTGACTTGTTAACCTCTCTGCAGGGTCTTTTTTTATGACAAAGTTTTTTTGCAGGGGGCGAGTGTGGAAGGGGTGAAAGTGGAAAGGGCGATAGTGGACGGGGCCAAAGTGGAAGGGGCGCAAGTGGAAGGGGCCAACTTCACGGGGCCAAAGTGGAGTGAACCAAAACAGGTCGGTAATAACAAAGTATGTCATGGCCAAAAAATGGCCGTGTATGCGCATTCGTTCCATTCCGCTTTTTATATTGCCGTAGCTGTTGCTCATTCTGCATCCCGAAAAGCATTACCTCTCAGTTTCGAAGAATTGTAAATCGGCTAAATTTTTTAATCCTTAAATTTATTATAACACAATAAAACTAACCTATTGCGAAGGTACGTTATATTAACGATTCTAAAATTGATAAAAATATAAAGGATCATAAAAAAACTTAAACCCAACTCAACATTTCAAATTGGATATACTTGTTTTAAAGCGAGGCCTTTGACGCGATTCCGGACTAATTACAATGCACCAACGCTGGGTGGAATTATTCTAAAGAAACGCTATGGAAGCAGTGCGCTGAACTCATTCTACGTTTATGAACCATTTTACGAGTTTAAAAACAGCGTTTGTTGAACAATGGGAGGCAAATCCCTCAAAAGTTGTTAGTATTCTGGTGCATAGTATTCCAGCAAGTTCCGCAATTTTGTGCGCTGCTGAGCGTAGGGATCATACGGCTTATTAAATGATCTTATTAATGCCGTCCAGAGAGACCTGGATGATAACCCAGTCTCCAACACATCAGTGAGCTTATAGAAAATTTGTTATCTTAGGCCAGTAGCAGTACTGCAGTCTTTTTTTTGGGGGGGGGGGAGCGGGGGTATAGGGAAGACCTTCTGCACTAATTTACCAAGTACGGTTCCGCGAATGGACCCCTTCCTCTATAGCAAGATGAAGACTGCGTTGTATGATATCTCAGTGGTTCACTGGAAATCAGCTGCTGCAGCGTATGTTGGAGAGATTCCCAGAATCTTTGAACGCGTGAATCGTTCAATGTTTAGACTGTGTGAGGGAGGCCCCCATTGAGAGTAATGGTCGTGATGTCTAATGCAAGCTTAGAGAAAAATAGTAAAGAAAATTCCATGGCCTGGACTCGAACCAGGGACCTACTATTTTTTTTTATATTTATTCATCAATATCGGAGGTAATTGCGTGAACAAATCCTCCAAAGACCATTTTCCAATTATTATAATATTATTATTCGCCATTTAATAGTAAAGATAGTATTGGCTTGCGAACAAGAAGCCGCGCTTTATCCTATGCACATAGGACATGTTTGATAGCGACAGCTTCCGTGTTCACGGTGGCTTAGTTGTTGGAGTATTGGACGGTAACCCGAAGGTCCCTGGTGCGAGTCCAGGCCGTGGAATTTTCTTTACTATTTTTCTCTATTTATTCATTAAGATTCTATGCTGTTAAAGCAGGTACCTGTGATAAACAGACATGCAGTGTTCCTTCGTCGTCTGTGATAATCGACGTCCGTTTATAATCAATGAGACACTTCTAAAAAAAATCATTTTCGATTAAAGTGTTCATCTGTATCCTCTTTATTCCCAGATCTGGGCCGACGTGTACATTATTTGGGAAAATATCTCAAGGCACCCCAGAACAACCAAGTAGAAGTCACGTGTTGATAACCTTTTTAAATGCTTAACACATAGTCCTGCTAAGTCAGTGGAATTATAATATAATAATGGATAATCGAAAGGATACTAAACGTATCCTAGTGAACGATGAGGTGTCAGAATTTGATGCCACCGAGTTAAAGATCTGAGTACAATTGTTGAGAAATTGGGCAATCCCAAATCAATAATCAGTGGTACAACCCTACTGACAAGGAACGCTCACGAAGGTGTAAATCACCGATTTTTTTTTTTACCGAGAGATGACACAAATATTAGCCCACAGTTTAATTTGTAGCGGCTCCTTTTCAGTATTTTTTCCAATAAAAATTAATCAAATACTCAAAAATTTGGCGTGCAATTTCAAAATAGAGAAAGTTTATTGCTTGCACGGGTGGAGACAGAAGTTGCAACATGTCCCTGAGCAACAAAACAAATTCGTCGTTTAATAATTGTCCTACTTTCAATTGATTTATTGATACCATTATGGTTCATGTTCAAAAAAAATTACGGATCCAACATATCTGATTTTTTAATGCTGTAATGAAAAACTACTTCTCTTTTTAAATTTTTGCTTCTGGTTTTCCTCGCACTAAAATGGAGTGTCCAAGCACACGAAAATGCCAAAAGTTTTTGATTTTTTATCTATAAAATACCTGAAAAGGAGGTCGCTACAAATTAAACTGGACTAATATTGGTGTTATCTCTCAGTAAAAAAAATGGTGAAAATCGGTGATCTACACCTTCGTGAGTGATCTTGTGAGATGTCACTTGAAAGTGGACGACCTACAAACTCAACAATCGTCACCTATACAGTGCTAAAACGCAAAATCGAACATTTTCAACTCGGTTGAGTCTCTGAGCAGTTTCAAAAATTATCGACTATAGCAAAACATTTCTACGAAAACATTCAGAACTGAGGCTCATAACATAGGTTTACATGGTAAGAATGCAGATGTATGGAAGCCCCTTATGGCCCGGATCAATATGCACCGTCGACTTCAGTTGTGCAACGAGCGGGCGCAGTGTTATGAACAGATCTGGAAAAATACAAGGTACGATTGATAAATAAGGTCTCCATGGCTGTAACTTTTTTATTTGTTAACCGATTTTCAAAATTCTTTTCGTATCTTATACTCCCATTTGTCCTCTATGTAATGCACTATCCACTTTTCGACATAGTCCCCATCCCTTTCCACGCATTGCGCCAACGCGTGACTAGTTGGGTGAACCCGTCGGAGAGGAATTCCGGAGTTGTTGTCGACACGAGGATTGAGTGGAAGCGTTTACCTCGCCGTCAGAACCAACTCATGTCCCTTAAGGGGCTCTTTCTTCTTTGGAAAGTTGTGAAAGTCGCAATGTGCAAAGTTTTTCATTTTTGAACTGCAGTTTTTCATCTTTGAATTATAGGCGCTGCAACACCTCTGGTGTGTGGTGACTCGTGTGCGGGTAGACGTTATCGTACTCCAGAAGAGGGTCCAAAGCTGCCATTCAATCCTCGTGTCGACAACAACTCCGGAATTCCTCTCCGACGGGTTCACCCAACTGGTCACGCGTTGATACAATGTGTGGAAAGGGATGGGGACTATGTCGAAAAGTGAATAGTGCATTACATAGAGGACAAATGGGAGTAGAAGATACAAAAAGAATTTTGAAATACGGTTAACAAATAAAAAAGTTACAGCCATGGAGACCTTATTTATCAATCGCCCCTCGTATGTACCGGGTGGGCAAGAAATAACGTGAGGTGTTCAGAGCTTGCTAGCGGGAATTCTATTAGGCCAAAGGCAGTACATTTTGGTGTATATACTTAGTGGAACATGCACTTACGATTTCTGCAAAAAAAAAAAAATATTACCAAAAGTCGCCATAGGGGGCGCTTATTTCAAGAAAACAATGAATACCTAATTGTCAAATGAACAAATGCCGTACAAACCAACAATGTTTTATTTTTAATACCAAATGTGTTTCAATATGACCACCAGTGTGCTGTTCGAATAGCTGCATGCGGTACACGACATTTTCTACGGCAGCTCGCAGCATATCTGCATTAATTAGTCTGATCTGTAACGTTATTTGATCCTTTAAGGTTGAGAGGTCAGGAACATGTGCTTGATACACAAGGCTTTTCAAATATCCCCATAATCAAAAATCACAAGGGTTGAGATCAGCGACCTGGGTGGCCATACCGTGGGTAATGCACGACTAATTATTCTGTTGTCTGAAAAACGTTCTCGCAAGATCTGCTGCACCTGACGTCCGATGTGCGGTGGCGCACCATCCTGCATGAAAATGGTATAATCCAGACAACCCTTTCCCTGCAATCGTGGTATCACAAAATTCTCAAGCATATCGGCATACCTGGCACAATTGACGGAACAAGTCACCGGTCCACGGGGACGGATTTCTTCAAAAAAGTACGGGCCGATGATGAAAGAAGCAGTAAAGCCACACCATACTGTTAGTTTCAGTGAATGCATAGGATTTGGCAGACACACTTGTGGATTTGATGCAGCCCAAATACGGCAGTTGTGGGTATTGATATCACCATTCAAATAAAAATGTGCCTCATCACTCCATAAAAGTTGCCATGGCCATGCATCATCCACTTCCATAGTGCTAAAAATCTCAACGAAAAGTCAGTTCGGGTACGTTCATCTCCAGGAAGCAATTGTTGAGCTGGTGGGAGTGAGTTTATAGGGATAAAATGACAATATCTTATGCAATATTTTCCTCACCGTCGAATATGGGATATCTGTTTGGCGTGCTATTGCGTGTGCACAGTAGTCATCTCCTGTTCCACAACAGTAGTTGCAACTTCTCCAACGTGTTGCTGCCTGATTCGTTTGCGTCCCCGGCCTGGTTGCACTCCTAGTGTTCCGGTAGATTCAAATCGTTCAATCATTTTGCGTAAGTTAGTTATGCTCATCGGTCCCCTTTGTAACGTTTTCAATCGCCGGAATTCACGAAGGGCAGCACTTGCATTGTCGCTCTTCTGCTAAAACAACTTGACTAATAACGCCCGGTCAAGCAGAGTAAGCGTCATCGTCAGGCCATTCGTTCGTGAATGATGGGAAATCCTCAGCCTTCCTTTTTATTGTCATGATTGCTCAACACGGAACGCGCTTATGCAACTGTATTCATTGTTTTCTAAGGTGCCTGTAAGGAGAGTGGCGACAACCCGGGCCGTCGGCCATGTTTTTCCCAACGATTGAATTAGCAGAGGTACAATTTACGATACTTTTCAGCTTATTAAGAAGAAATGTAAAGATGGCTAATGCTGGTTAGCCTACCAAACTGTTATTTGTATATTTGATAAAGGAAGTTAAAAAAGATGCACATTAACGTTTTAATTTTCATAATAAATGCGATTATTTGATCAGCTGATGGCAAGTTCGAGAATTGATTTTTTCATTTTTTCAGCATTTTTTTATACCCTCCTGCTCTATGTTTCCAATGCCCGGATAATTTTTTATCTTTACGTTGCAAATTTAACTGATCAATACTCGTTCTTTCTGTTTTTTTGCCCTATACACAAATTTTCGCCAGTCGTCTAGACGTTTTTAGGGAGCACAAGGGAGACCCGTGTGATTCCTTAGCCTCCTCGATAAATATTGCCTTATCTGTGTCCTTCATTGCATAATCATATTTATGCTCGTTGTTAATAATTCGTTACCCCCCTCTCTAAAAGAGGTTAATATGGTTAATTATGTAGTGCCACACCAGTTAATGTGTTAAACTTTCAACCTCCCTTCCCCCCCCCCCTTAGGGGGTTGAATTTCGAAAAACCCCTTCTTAGTGCTCACTTACAATATGTAAAGTAACCTCTGTACAAAATTTCAAGTTTCTAGGTCTTATGGTTTGGGCTGTGCGTTGAACACTCAGTCAGTTTCTTCTTTTATACATATAGATTGTAATGTGAGTGAACAATCACTTACATCACACAATGTAATGTCAGTTACAAGTCAAATACCGGCAGTTTTAAGTAAGTGGCGTTGAGAGTTTTATGTATTATTGTAATTGAACAACTTTATATAGTAATTCCGTTAATTGTTTATGTATTTTCTTTTCGAAATGGCACTCACTAGCGCCGAAAAGATGAGATGAATGCCTGAATAACTTCAGCAGGAAGGCGAGTATGAGGAATACAAAAAAACATCATTAAGAAGCCGTGATAAGTAGAAGAATGAAGAAAAAGGAGGAGTTAGATATATTATCTAAGAAAACAGTAGAAAAAAATCCTGAATCTAGAAAAAGAAAAGAACAGAATTAGAGTCACAAATTGGAGAAAAAACAAAAAAAAATGACATTGATGTCCCTTGCATATCTATATCTTATAAGAGCCGAAGTTCACTCGGTAAAGCAACTGCAAAGGCCCGCAGATCTTCTAGGGTATCTGAGAACATAAATATAGGTATCAAAGTAAAACGGAGCTATTTTTCTGAAATTTATGGATCAAGTTCGGACTCTGAAGACGATATACCATTATCGGAGTTAAAAAAAAAACTTAGAAAAAATTGAAATTTGAAAGCAATGTTCCATTTATTTGCCAAATATTATGGTATTTTTTGATTGTAACGTGAGTGACCGACCAGTAGTAATGCGAGTGATCACTTAAAAAAAATATTTTTTTGCTACATAGATAGTAATATTAAGAATATTTCATAACAAAGATAACCGCTAGTTCCTTGTATATGAAAACGTTAATGAATAAAAATTTTCAATACCGAAAATCAGCAGAAAACTCTTTTTAAAGTTAACAATGTTAATAGATATTCCTTTTTGAGTAATGTGATTGACCAGAAATTGAATATTTTTTATTAAAACTTCTGAAACATTAACGCTTGATTGCTTTATTTATATTAATATCTGTCTGGCTTGTTTCATTATATAAGAAAATACAACAAACATAAGCCAAGTAATCTAAGTCAAATTATAAGTAGAGTGACCATGGAATTACTCTAATACTGATAGTTTGTTTTTCCATAATTCAAGTAGTTAATATTTGTTTTAAGTTATCGTTTGTCCATAATTTTTATTTTTGGTTTGTTATTTTATTATTGTTCTGCTCGTGTCTCTAAACTTCTGAAACGCCAAGTGGATGTTTCTAAACTTTTGAAGCGAGAGGGGGTCATTTCAATGGCAGGATATTCAAAATTATTTGTACCAAATATTAATCTTTATAAGTCATAAAAAAGAGAAAATGTTGCACTTTAGGGAGGTGCTTTTGGTTTCGGCATAACTTTGGTCATTTTTGTGAAAATAATTATCACACACAGTATACCATTCTTTTGTGAAAAGGTTTCTGAACTTTTGAAACGGGCTTGTATTTAAGTGCATTGCCTTTAAACAGGCCTTCTCGTGTTCAGTTTCGGTGCTGAGTATGCTGATAAGGACAACGAGCTATCAAGAATTAGAGAAATTTTGATCTCTACAAATCTAGTAAGTGGCAACAGTAAATACAATTACAGTTTGACTAATAATACACCTATGGCTTGCTCATTAGCCCTTTAATGACAACTTATTTATTAGTAAACTAGAAAATTTAACTCTCAACACCATATGACCTAAAAGATTTGTTTATAGTGCCTGGCACGAAAGAAAAAGGAACCAGGCGCATGCGTAAATGAAAAAAAATCATTCAACCAATCAGAAACGGAGCATTGCTTATGCCTTGGCGAAATGTCAGCCTAAAAACGAAACCGAAACGTATTTGGGACTCGATTAATCGATAGGTTGAATACGATACTCCAATTGCATTGCGGTTCTCTTTTATTACTATATCATTATTATATGTTGTAAGTAGTAGAAAGGATTATAAATTCACGTTATAGTTTGACTTTTTATATTTGTTCTTGAGCAAACGGACTTACAGGCGAGGAGGAGGCCGCCATAACTCTGAAACTGAATGATTGGTCTGGTTTGTTTGGTATTAACGTCCTTTTCAACTGCTATGGTCATTTCAGGACGGCGTTATAGGGGCCGCAAATTTTGCCTCACAAGGGTTCTTTAACGTGCAGCAGCCGGCAAACGACTACACGGGACCAACGGCTTTACTTCCTTTCCGAAGGAAGTGCGTCATCTCAGGATTTCCCCCTGAAAAATCCTCGTCATCCTCGGCCGGGATCGAACCCGCGTATTCGGGCTACAGAGGCGACCACGCAACCGCTGAGCCACCGAGGCCGATGAAACTCTGAATGAAGCAGAGTTCTACAATCGATAAGCACTTACATTATGCATGCGCCTGTTTCCTTTTTCTTTCGTGCCGTGCACAATAAACCATTAAACAATATGAATATCTCCCTAATTTTTATCCTTTTTAATTGTTTACGACTCCGTTTATCCCAACTTTTTAATGAAAAATTTGATTTTTTCGAAGAGAGTACTCAGAAAATTGTATCTTCCTTTGTTTTTCATCATTTCTGATCGAATGATATACCACATGCCATATGTTACTGTTTACAAAAAGCGTTAAAACTAAAAAGCGTTAATAATTTCTAAAGACCATTTGACCGCTACTTTCATAACCCTAGTGGCCGAAACTTCATAGTCATGTAGATGTTGCTTAGAGGAGTCCCCATACCCATTTACCCTCCTTTCCATACTATATAAAGAACCCTTAAACATCCCACCTCTATAATTTCAACCTTCCCAGTTCCAATCTGGGCCCAGTTCCAATCTGGGCCCAGTTAGTACTGTTGATTAATCACAATCTGTTCTTCACTAATCCTAAATTATCCTGAATATTTTCGATTGTCCCAGTCTGTTAAAATCAAAATGTGAAAAAAACATGTACATTACATTGAATGTTCGTTGTCTTCGTCAAAGAGCAACCATTCTCGATAGAAAGTCGGTCTCTCATATACATTATTTCATAAGAATATCGACTGAATAAGTCGTAAAAAATAACATGGTTTCATTTTGTACTTTCAGTTTTATAACTTTTACTGCAGAAAAGTTTCTTTTTTAAATCCACAAGATGGGCGTCGATGTTGTAACATACAGAGCAAGGATCGGCGTATGGAATAGGAATCACGCCGCACCATTACACAGTCGATACAACAAGACAACAGTAGGCTCTATCATCACCTGGTGGACAGTGTCGCTCATCACACTTGCCGCTGGCTGTATCTGTGTCATGGTTGTGAACTCATTGGAGTATGTATACAGCCGACATGAAGTCAACTATTGTTTAGTGAAACCCTTTGAAACCATTGACAAACGTAGCGTATTCACTTCGATCGAGCAGAACCTCATCATGGGAGGCATCGAAACGAACCCAGGACCCATGGACACTCCATCCACATCAACTTCCACGACTACTTCAGTGGAGTCAGGTGAATAACTAAATCAAAACTTTTTAAACATTTTCATTATATTATTATAAAAAAGTGCTAATTTCACATTAAACAAATTTCTGTAGAGAAAAATGTGTTTCACATCATCGCTCACAACCTACAGGAAAGTAAATGTCGAATGTTTGGAATAGCATTGGGCTTGAAGTTGAGTTTTTTGGATGAAGTGGAGTTATGCTGTAAATTCCAAAACTTGAGCAAGGAAGAGAAAATCTTAGAAGTTCTCGAGAAATGGAAGAGAGAGAAAGAGCCCCAAGAAGAAGACTTTGTTGATTTACTGCAAAAAGCACTTCGAAGCATAAAGCACGAGGATATCGCAAATGCTATTGCATCACAAAGTAACCTCATTTAATTTGAAATTTCTTTAATTATCTATCGTTAATTTTTCTTGTTTATATAAATATGCACTGGTGTTCAAATTCAAAAACTAACAAAAATATCGAAAATCTCAAAATGTAATGAAGGAAATTTACAAATATTATACAAATTACAAAAACATGGAATTATTAGGGTTCCTAGTTACATTTTCAATCGATATTCATCTAATGGGACAGAAATATTATAGGGTGAGTCAGTGCAAAGCCGGTCAGTTTAAACATAACGGCCTATTAATAATTTTTTGTAATTTCAATTAATTTAAATTATTCTTATTAATTAATGGTCTAGGATTGATTGGACCAAAGTTTTAGAAAGTTAAATTTTAATAGTAACACAGAAAAGAAAATATATTTTATCTCTTTTGCTGTAATCGTGTTTGGCCCCAAGTATGGGATAAAGTCAATCAATGAATAAAAAGCTCAGAAAACATGAAAACAGCCCGAATTAAATCATTTTTTAATCAAAAATTTCCCACGTGTAAGTAAATATTTGAGATCAAACACATTGTTTTTTACTTTGCATGTAAAAAAATTCATGCCACAAAAACCACAGATGCTTTGGCTATTTTTATTTGCAGCTTCAGTAGCCAATTTAATTTGCCTGGATGTTGACGACACTTCCTTTGTTTTATCCCTTTTCAGTCTCATTCCTTTCAACTGTGCTACGCTTAGTTGTTTAACGTGTTCAGGAGAATTACGATTGTGGCGGTTTGTTTTTTCTTCCACAATTTTTTTTTTTCGATTGAAATTTTGGATGGTGAAGGCAGACAAGTTCTGATAGAATCTACTGTAAATTATAGTTAAATTATAGTTAAATCTACTGTAAATTATAAGTTATAAACTGGAGATAATCTCCAAACATAGATAATAATTTTCGATTGAAAAATGGAAGGAAAAATTCTGCGACCCGGATTCGAACCAGAAACCTCGACTATCATGGCCAATGCCTCTGCGGGCCAGGTTCCCGTCTCCCATTGGGCTTCCAACCGTGACAACTTGGTTATCTTTAAGACAACTTGAGACAACTTGGCTGTCCGTGGTGTCTGCGATAGCCCAATTGGTAGAGGCATCGGCCATGATAGTCGAGGTTCCTGGTTCGAATCCGGGTCGCAGAATTTTTCCTTCCATTTTTCAATTGAAAAATCGTCCGAGGAATAATTAATTCAAAACCATTCCTCAAAGTTTCTGCGTACAACCGTACAAATTATACACGAAAAAGGATCAGGAATCACTTTCCACAACCATAAATCGAAAATACGTACGATGATCGAAACGAAATTGAAATTGAAACCATGATCGAAAAATTGTTTAAAAAATATTATAAAATACTTCAAATACAAAGTTAACGAAAAGATAAACTTATCATTCCGTGATCGCTGTGTTAAAGAAGTATTAATCAGGTACCCTCATGTTTAACCATGTATTTTGCTCACTTTCGGCCATGACGGTTCCTGAAGGCAGACCTTCTCACTTCAAGTATAGTGGCTAGAAGAAGTATGCTGGCAGGTATGGGGGTCTATCTTTAATATATGTCATTGGTTTGTAAGATGAAATATTGCATTATTGATGTTGAAATTAAGCTGTGGTCTCTTTAATCATTATATAGTAATTTTGCTATTAACTAAACGAAATTAGTTAATAAAATAATATTAATACGTCAAATTAAAGTTACAATTGTATATAACTAAATTTTAGCACTGTCTTTTAATCCCCTGCTCTGCACACGCGCAAATTCTGTTGTTGTAGTCAGCAACTGGATTGCTGTATTTTTGGAAGAACCGATTTTAGTTCCCTCTGTTGCATGAATTCGCCTACATCTCAAACTTAACAATATAACTTAACGATCGTTCAACGTAACAAAACTGTCAGCTCGCAGCCGACTATTACCATGGCCTCCTAGAAACTACCAGGCCTGAACAATGACGTCAATCCTGCATTGTTGAAGCACTAAGATTGTGACGTTGAACTAACTTCTGTAATAGCACCACCAGTTTGACGTAATAATGTTTTATCTTTTCCATGTTCAGGCCTGGTAGCATCTAGAAGGCCGTGCTATTACGTGTTCAGCAACAAATACGTAACATCAGCTTACAGTTTCAACTTTTCGCAAGGTCTATAAAAGAAAGTCAGGACACGATCCCACAATTCTTTGCGCCAGCGGCCATTTTGGTTCTAAACTGCATTGGAGTCAAACAACAGTCGAATAACCTCTAATGAAATTAATGAATCCAACCTAATTACAGTGCACATCTCTTAAATAAAAAAAAATGTAAGAGGGAAATTTTTAAAAATAATATTGGACTCTTTAACTCAAAAGCTGAATCAGTAATATTTCTGTGTCTGTCATTCCGATTATATATTTTTCCAGAGGATTTTAATGAAAAACATGCATGCAGAACAATATATGAAAATAAGAGTTCCTTCATGAGAATCTCTGCAGATACAGAAGAATAGACGCATAAATTTTCAATTCTAAAATTTTACTATTTTCCAAATTTCATTTTATTTCTATAATTTATTGTAAAATGAATAAATAAATTGTTGTTTTATTATTTATTGCAAATTTTCTTTTTTTATTTATTGTAAATTTTCTATATATTTAATTTATTGCAAAATGATGTTTATGTGAAAATTTTTGTAATGCGAGATGAAAATATGACCCCAGACCTAATTAAAACTAGTTTTAAAAGTAACCGTGTATTTAATTAAAAAGATTAAAAATCATCTGTAAAACCTTATTTTTCGACACTTAATAAAACCTTTTAACAAATTGATTAATTAAAAAAAAACTAGATCAAGAAATATCACAATGACATTCTAATAAGATTTCAAAATGAATTAAAAATTTTTTAATACAGCATCATTTTAAATTTTGGCTTAAAAACAGTTTTAACATTAATGACCTAATGACAATTTTGACATATAGCCTGATAATTATTCAGACATAATTTTGAAAAGATTAAATTTACAATTTTCAGTTTCGGGTTGAAACAATTTGTCATCAGGTAAATAATATCAAAATTTCCAGGCTTAATTTATCAACATAAAAGTTTTACAAATTGGTTTCACAGTTTTACTTGAATTTCATACATTTCTAAAGAGATTTATTGCAATTTTAAATGAATTTAATACGCTTTTATATAGTTTTAATATAATTTTAAATAAATATTCAATATGTTTTATTTCAGTGTAAATGAAGTTTAATTACCAAAATTAAGTAAGAAAAAAAACCTTTTTACTAAGTCTTGTTTTAGTAAATTTACAGAAAATTTATTTTTTATTATTTTAATTAAGTTACAGAAAACGAAATTGTAACATAAGCAAATAATACAAAACGCATAAAGAGTAACAGTTAATCATTTTGTAATTAAACTTAAAATAAATACAGTAATATCATAGTATTAGAAGTAGTACTAATACTATGGTAATATTAAAAAAAATTATTCTTCCGTATTTCTATACTGAGGCGGTATTTCACCGTAAATTCATTTAAAATCGTATTAAATTCATTTAAAAATGTATGAAATTCATCTAAAACTGTATGAAACCAATTTGTAAAAACTGTAAATTTATGACAAGTTATGTTTTCAACCCGAAACTGAAAATTGTAAATTTAATCTTTTCAAAATTATGTTTATATAATAATAATAAGGCTATTAGTCAATATTTTTATTAGGCCGTTAATGTTAAAATTGTATTAGGCCAAAATTTAAAAATTATGGGTTTATTAAGAAATTTTAAATTCATTTTGAAATCTTATTAAGCGGTCATTTTCTGAATCTTCTTGATTTAATTTTTTTTTATTAATTAATTTTTGAAGTTTTTAAAATTCATGAAATTATTCAATTAATTCACTTCAAAGTATCATTGTAATGAACCTTTAATAATTTTAAAATATTTTAGTTTTTCCAGTTTTCTTAGGGTGAATTTTTTTAATATGTTTTAAATGATATTGGCCTTAATGTGACCAAAACCAATGTACTGATTATTTCAAAGGAAGTGTCAACTACGGCCTCCTTGAAGATTCTAGGTATTCCATTTGACTCCAAACTTCGTTTTAACGAGTTAATTGATTCCCTTATTACTTGTCTACATCGGAAGACCTTTCTGGTGAAGAGGTTGAGATCGTTTCTTTCCTACTCCCAAATCTGACTATATTTCTGCGGTAATTGTGCCCTGTGTCGCCTATGGAGCGCTCTTCTGGTCCTCGTCATCTACCGCCAACCTAAAGCGGCTTACTGTTGCGTACAACAAAATTATTCGAACCGCCTTTAAATTGTCCAGGACTGACTCAGTAACGCTGACCTGCACTCGACATAAACTCCCGACCGTTATGTCAATTAGTAGGGTGGCTTTGACGTCTGAAATCTCTGATGCGTTACGAATTGAACTTCACCCGGTCTCATATATAAAAGATTGGTTTAAGTGTGATGCTAGCACACGCCTTACACGGAGATTTTTGTTTGAGGTTCCCATTATGACCTCGACTTTTCTTGCGAAATGCTTTCCCTTCACTTTGTGGAATGAATTGCCCCTCAGTATCCGGAGCACGATTTTTGAATGTGTCTCTCCAGCCTGCGTAACCACCTGCGTCCATGTGAAGAGACGCTTAAGACTACACTATCTTGAATTACAATAACCTGTAATTTTGTACTTTATGTTCTGGAAGCCCCTCCTAGGGACGTTGTGTTGGAAGTCGTATGGCCTTTGTGGCTCGAGTAGTTCGGCGTCGCCTGAACGGTTTTTATCCCTTTTCTCAACTACTCCTATAGGAGTGTTATATAATTAATAATAATAATAATAATAATAATAATATATTTTAATAATATTTATAACACCTTCAACTTTATTGTCTCATTTTGGTTATTTAATTAATTTTTTAGTATGAAAATCGCCTATATTTAACATGAAAATTATGTAGGGAACGCCACATTTAGAACCAAAATGGCGGCTCCATTTTCGTGTCCTGACCTTCCCTTTTCGATAAGATAGTATCGCCATCTAGTGACATCCTTTGAAAATAAATCAAGTTTTCGAAAAATAAAAATAACTTAAAAAATTGATATAAATACGATATAACAAGTACCCTACTTAAAGCACAGTGACATTAACTACGTACATGGAAAATTTCATGGAGATTCGTTGAGTATTTTCTGAGTTGTAAAAGGACAAACGTTCCAAAGGACTCTGATTTATAATATACTAGAAGAGGTACCCGGCGTTGCCCGGGATAATTACACTTGCACAAACTTTTCCTTTCATTGTTAGTCATGAGATATATATTGTTGGTTCATGCAGTGTGTTTGTGAATTGCGTGCTGATACCATTGTTGATACCTATTGTTGTACCAACTTTGCCTTGCATTGTTGGTCATGAGATATTTCTCATTAATATGCCTTGCCATAACCATGAATATCGATTTTTTATCGATATTTATTATTTTTCCGAAATCTAAGGTAGACAGTGACCTTCCTCATGCTTTAAAGGTCATGTATGCGAAATTTTATCAAGATCGGAATAAAACTGTAGATTTGTATAAAAAACGTACACACAGACCCACCCACAGACGCACAGACCCACAGACAGACCCACAAACATCCTTCTTTATATATATAGATATATGGATATATGGATTATTTACTTGTGAGTTCATCAAACTTTCTGATGGTTTGGGTAGGAGAAATTCTCGATCTGTGGGCCAGGTGCCCGCCTCCCATTGGGCTATCATCCGTGACAACTTGGTTGTCTTTAAGATACCTTGAGACAGTTTGGCTGTCCGGGTGTCTGCGATAGCCCAACTGGTAGAGGCGTCGACCATGACAGTCGAGATTCCTGGTTCGAATCCAGGTCGCAAATTTTTTCCTTCCATTTTTCAATCGAAAAATAGAATCTACTGTATTTTTCACTGCCTATGGAACGCCTTCAGCGTCCGACTGATTGTTGCTTCCTTCGGGACAAATTGGAACATTTTCTGTTAAAAAAAAATGTTATCTGTGGCCTGAATTCAACATATTAATTATATTAAAATTCATACTTTTTATTAGAAAAAAACATAGCATCATATGATCAATCAGATTTGCCCCATGCAGTTGATTTATTTGCCTATTCGAGGGCATTAACAAAAATGAGAGCAGAAAATAAACTACAATGGCCAGCATGCCACACAAATAATCACAATTAAGCCTAACATCGGTACTTGTATGAGCGGCAATATTACATTTATTAGTTTGACAGATTGATCAAATACAGGATGTCCCAGCTAAGTTGATGAATGGAAATAACTTCGCAACGGTATCTCATATTTAAAAAAGCTTCATATAAAACTGGTCCAGCTTTAAGGGGGACATGTCATGAGATTAGTGACCTTTGAACTTGGATGGTCTTGTAGGATTTTTAAAAGTCAACTTTTTTTTTTCAAATGACAACCCTATTTTTTTTTTTTAGAGATTCTTGTAGAGCTAAAAAAAAAACAAACGTAAGTTATCTAAAAAGTTGTTTTTTTTGACAATTAGTTTCGGAGTTATTGTTGATTTTGGTTTCTC
>JAHWFO010065433.1:59581-71570 GCA_023313115.1 Rhysida immarginata
CTTTATTTATTTTATATATATCTTAGTTTTATAATGGCCGCACAGCCTATACCAGACCTTACCAATAACAACCCTTCCCTCCCCCCCTTAGCTATTAGTTCTGTCAACTTTTACCTTGATGATGTTCACATTACCCCTTTATGCAATAAGTTTTTTAAATTGAACACCAAAATCAGGGCTCTTAAATCCAACCTCTTTTTTTCTCTCACAATGTCGAGACAACCATTGCATACCTAAGTTTATCAAGAATCTTAAATGGAGTAAACTCGGTTATAACCAACGATATGAAATGAGTAGATCGCTCATGAGCTGCTTTCAGCGCCACCATCGTGTCCCCATCAGGCCCGGCGGCCATTGCTTTCAAAAAGGGTAGTCAAAAAATGGCTTTCATCGATGTTTACGTGTGTAATTTTGCGTAGATAAACACACCAAAACTCAATGCCGATTTCTTGTTCAGCTTTAAATTATAATAAAAGATATATTAAAGGTTCACCAGTCACCTTTCACAGGTGAATTTTTTTATTTTCGGAGTCTTAGAATGTTTTTCTCATGTAAAAATCCTGGTCTTTGATATCGTGATTGGTTGATTAGATGTATCCAAAGTTGTTATCGTCGTTTCAGTGATACCAGAATGATTGTTTAGAGGTATTTATCAAATTATATACCGCATTTATTAAAAACCTTCTAAATTTGGGAGATTGCATAAGAAATTTCAGACTACAAGCACGAGTTGGTGGGGGGGGGGTGCTTTCTCAGCTGGCGACAAAGCGGATATACAGCAATGGCGCTTTGGCTGGCGATGTTCAGACTACCATAGTAATGGCGCCTGCAGTGCAATAACATGGAAGAATGGAGATTAGTTCCACTTTTCGCCGCCTTCAAATTGCCCCAAAGATGGCGGCCAAATAAGCGATCTACTCATTTCATATCGTTGTTATAACAATGTTTTAATCAAGAAAGTCGTATCATCAGCCAAAGCCCACTGTATTATTATAAGCCCGCCTAATCGCAAGTTTTCCATAGATCGTGGCGCTGAAGAGCGTGGCGCTAGTAGCCTAGGATTGCCTGTAGCGTGAATAGCATGTGGTTATGTGGAATATTTGTGGATAAGAGATTATCATGTAGGCTATGATTACGGCCATTTGTTAGTAATTTTTCAAGAAAAAAATCTCTATTTGAAAACGGGATTTATAACTTGAAAATTTCCATAGATATTTGCCCATCCAAGTTTTTTTTTTCTTTTTTCCATTCCTCACTTTTTGATTTCATTTATAATTACTGTATGCCCTCCTTTTACGTCGTCATCCGTTCCGGAAAGGCGGACCTATAACGAAACCCGATTTCCCATCGGGTCCAATTATAAAAAATTTATTCCGTTCCGGACAGAAAGGAGTGACCCCCTCCCTGAAATTATTCCTACAGTTAAAAAAGGCAGAAAACATGTGCTCACCAAAGTTTAACATGCTTTTTACATTCAAGTTTTATTTATTACAGACTCAAAAAAAATTTTGTCCTGCTCTTTTCGTCTCTCTCTTTTTTTAAAACTTTTTACAGAATTTTTTTGGTTCTTTTTTCGTCTTCACTTTTTAGTCATCAGAATCAGAAGAACTGATGACTTCCATCTTCTGATCCAGTCTTCTGTTACTTTGGAAGAGAAATCTTGAAAAAAAAAACTGTCAAGAGTAGTTCTCTCTATTCCTCAGCATCTGAATTCACACCCCGCTTCTGCCGTTTTTTACTGTTTTTACCGTTTTACAGGAAAACGCCATAGGGAAAATCAACGCTTTCGGGTACATTGCGGGAAAACGCCTCAACACTTTCAGGTATATTGCGCATTAGCGCCCTCAAACGAACGGCGGGTGCAGACGTAAAACGGATTTTTTTAGACGTCCGCTGGTGAACGTAAATCGAGGCGGATATAAAACGGGGGCCTACAGTAAAACAGTAATAAATTCTGATAGTAATACAGGTAAAAACTCCTTATAACGAACTCGAAGGGACCAAAATTTAATTCATTATAAAGAGAATTTGTAATAAGGAGGTGAAATCATTTAACAAGGGATGCTTGTGTGGCCAACCAAACTTTAAAAAAAATTCGTTCTACAGAAAATTTCCTTATAAAGAGGTTCGTTAGAGGAGTTTCTACCTGTATTACTATCAGAAGTTTATTACTGTTTTACTTTCAGCAAAACCAAAACTTAAATTGAATACTGGCAAAATTAAACCCACAAAATTAAATTCTGAGAATAATACTGGGAAACATTTGCAATTTTTTTATTTTATTTTATTTGTTTCCTGTTGATGAAAACTCAATAAGCAAGAATTATTTTTAAAAATTAAAATTTAATAATTTTTTTTCATAAATATTTTGCAAAAAGCAAATTATGTGTGAAAATTAAATTTTTAAATGTACATTAAACATTTTAAATATTAAATTGATGTAATGTTTTCATTTTCATTATAGGCCAATGTAAATAAAATTGTAAATAAAGTGATTTATTTTAAAAATAAAATGCCCATTAAAGTGATTTTCATTTTGCTGATAAAATTATAAAAATAGAAATAATGTTTTTCATTAAATATTCAAGAAAAAGGACATAACAGCATGAATTTACTACTATTACCATGTTATTGCATTGGACATGAGCCTAGTCTAGTCGCGCCACTAGCGGGAGAATTGTGTTCTAAGTCGCTCCTATCTTTAACATTGAAAGCCGCTTGATTAGGCGGGCTTGTAGTAATACAGTGGGCTCTGCATCAGCTCAGACACATTATTTAAAACTAGTTATTGAGCAGACATATTCGGATCTGGCTAACACTGAGCTAGAGGCATTCATAACCTACAAAGAACTTTGTCATAGTCTACACCACATATGTTAGATAAATTCATGACCAAAGTACATCTTGTTAATAATCACAAGAATTTGAAGAAAACAAGCAGGATTAAGCGCAAACTAGAATGTATTCGTAACGTCAATGATAAATCTAAGACTAATAATCACCAGTCACACATTACTAACTTGGTTATTAATAAGTCCTCCACTAATTTTTCCAAACGGGAATTAGATACACTAAACAAGGGACTTAAATTTGCTTTACCGGACCATAAAAAAGACCTTGTATCCATTTAAATGATTTTGCCGGGGCTGACAACACCTAGCCAACACTCAAAATAAGGAACTGCAAATTCTATGTAGAACTCAACTTTGTAAGAACATCCAACAAACCGAATCAGACAAAAAGTCACACCTGCTTACAGGCCTCTCTACACTAGCGTTTTTTGCCGCTCGCGTCACGCGTCTTTATGTAATACGCATGCGCCAAAAAATAAATTAAGCCGCGGCGGCGAAACGCTGGAAATAGAAAAGCACGCGACGAGATCAGGAAGTGACGTAGTCAAGCTGCAAAACGTGCCAAAAAACCGCCGCTTCTCGCACCTGCTGCCTGCCTGCTGTTCTCGAGGAGAAAGCAGGGGTCCATAAATCCATACCCATTTTTGTGAAAATTTTTAATAAAAAATATAAAACACTGAGCTTAATTTAAAAAAAATACTTTTAATTATTTGAATTAACGTTATTTAGCCTGACAAAGTCCCGTTTCTGAAGGTAATATGTTGATTAACACCGTTAAAATTTTGTGAAGATACCGTTTCCACTTAAAATAATTTTGTGAAGGTACCCTTAAACGGTATCAAATTGACCCTAGATAGATCCCTGGAAAGACAACGACAAAAATAGCAATGGCGGATTGGATCTGATGCACGTGACGTGAATAAACCAATGACGAGCAAGCGGCTCTCTGGAGAAATAGAATATGTTCTATCTCTCAGCGGCCTGCCGCGAGCGGCTTCGCGAGACAATATGACGCGCTTTTCGTTTCGCGAAAGCGCCTACACCAGTCGTCTATTTACAAGCGGCAAGACGCTTGCATCTCGAGCGGCTTCTCGCGTTTTGACGCAGATTTCACACACCATGGCGTCTCTTTCCGAAGCTTTCCGCGCGTTTTGCCGCTGCCGCAGGAGTTTTTTGACGCTCGTGTAGAGAGGCCTTTAGGCAACGCAGAACATAGTCAAAAAACTAAACAAGAAAGATTGCTTTTATTTAAAAGACGATAAAAGCAACCACATCGCCATTTTGGACAAACCAACCTACATAGAGGGAGTGCTTGACTTCATTAATCAAGGTCCTTACACTCTCTTGGGGAAGAACCCCTTATTTAGCTTGGTTAAGAAAACAAACACTTGTATAGCGGATTGCAAATCTATTTTCAAAGGGTACAACACCAAACACTTATGCCCCAGTAACCCACGCCTACCTAGACTTTATTGCCTTCCAAAAACACATAAAGCAGGCAATGCTATGAGGCCCATTGTCGACAACACAGATTCACCCACAAGTAGAATTGCCGATTACCTCAATAACCGATTCAAAAACCTCACAATATCGGGACAATCTTTTGCCATAAAAAACAGCCTTGAACTTACCAAAAATCCTGATACTCTCAATCCCTGAGAACCATATTCTGGTCTCTTTTGATGTCACGGCAATGTTTCCCAGCATACCTATTGAGGACACAATCAACATTTTGGAGGACGTGTTACACGACAGTGACATTCCATTGGCTAGGGTTAGGGACTTGCTGCTGCTCACCTGACTTTGCTGCTACAACAACTTTTTTCAGTTTGACAAGAAATTCTACAAAATGGAGAAAGGTACACCAATGGGTAGCAGCTTGAGCCCTTTCTTGGCCAACCTGTTTCTCAATCATCTTGAAAATTTGGCCCGTACTAACTTTAGTTATTTTCCTAATGTCTGGTACAGGTATGTCGACGACATTTTTACTGTCTGTCACATTGACCATATTGACAAATTAAAAGATGATCTTAACGACCTATGCCCCTCGATCTCTTTCACTAATAATTCACTCCCTTTCTTGGATCTACTGGTGCGCAGAGAAGGAAGTAAACTTGCCTTCAGTATCTACAGGAAATCGAACTACGTACCAGCTTACATTCACAGCAATTCAAACCACTGTTTCGGCCATAAGCTCGCTGCGTACAACCATATGATTCACCGAGCTCTGAACATCCCGATGACACTTGAGAACAGGAATACTGAACTCCGCCAGATCAAAGATGCTGCTGCAGCCAATGGTTTCAATAGTAAAACTGTAGATAAATTGATTAGGAAACAGAACTTCAAATTGAAACTTAACGAAGCCACTACCCTCATCCAAGGTACACAGGACAGAAAGAAATATTTCTGCCTCCCATATAACAGAAAGTTAACTAGGGGCCTGGAGAAAATCCTGGGATTGTTTGATCTTCAGGTGGCCTACAGAAGTAGCCACACTTTGAGAAGATTTTTAGGCAATACCAAGGATAAAATCCAGACCACCGAAAAATCCGGGATATAATGAAATCAAATGTGGCACTTGTGACCACAAATATATCGGACAAAGCCGCAGAAGAATAGAGACCAGAGTAAAAGAACATTTCGACTACGTCAGAAATCTCAGACCAGAAAAATCTGCGTACGCGGAACATATAATAAAAACCGGACATGACATGAAGAAAGAAAATTTCAAGATTCTGCATGTGGCGGATGACTTCAAGAGATTGAATTTTTTGGAGTCCTTGGAGATATTGAAGTGCAATAAACAAAAACTCTTGAATCATGATGCTGGACCCCTGGATCTATCTCGATGGGAAAGTCTGCTAGCCCATGCTAAATAACGGTTTTCCTATATTTTATTTTCGGTTTGCTTTCTTTCTTTGTAACTTTGCACAATGCTGCCTCTCCCGTTTTACTGTATAGCTCTCTCCTAGTCCGCTAATTTGGACCAACCACTCTTGAGTGGTCATTTCTTCTTTCTTTTTGTCCTCATTGGCTACTTACTATTATAAAAACCCTGTTTTTTGTTTGTTACTTTGATTCATACTGGTGATGGCTACCTGGTAGCAGAAATGTATACATCTATGACTATTAAAACTCTTTTGTAGAAAAGTGGCATCCTTCCTTCATCTATGATTTTCTTATATTCTTTTTATTTTGGAAAAAAAGTTCCTATTTGAACAAATAAGTTTATTCCACTGCGAACTATTTATATCAATAATACGATGGGCGTTCAAATTTCACCTGGACTTTATTTTTTATAAAATCAGGAAACTACAAAAAACCCACACTCACCAGTTATTTCTCAAAGAACTGTCCTTGCTGCTCTACACATTTTTCCAGCGTTCTGGGAGCATCAGGATACCGGTTCTGTAGGAATCTTCAGGCTCGTGTCGAAATCACGTGAGGACAGCCTTTTTCAGTTCCTCGTTGGGGCCGAACCTCTGCCCTCCCAAGAACTCTTTCAATGGCCCAAAAACGTGATAGTCGCAAGGGGAGAGATCCGGGCTGTATGAGAGGATGTGGTAAGATGCCCCCATTTGAGTTCCGTCAGTTTGGCTGTGTGTGAGTTCCGTCAGAAAAAAAACAAATACACTGGTAAGGAGTCCTGGTCTCTTTAGTGCCGGCTTCAGGGAGTCCTCAAAATGTCATAGTAGTAGGGTGCATTTATGGTTCGACGTTCTTCCAGAAAACCTACATGAATGATACCCTTAATGCCCCAGAATACAGTCGCCATCACTTTCGTTGCTGACGGTGTCATCTTGAATTTCTTGGGTCGTGGTGAGTCCGTGTGTCGCCACTCCACGGTCGCGCGCTTGCTTTCAGGAGTATGGTGATGAATATCTATGTCTTGTCGGTGGTCAGAACACGCCTTAGGAAGCTGTCACCTTCCCTGTCCTATCGCTGCAGCAGCACGGAGCAGATTTCCACCTGGGTAGTTTTGTGTAGAGTTGCTTAGGGACTCATCTGGCACAGATCTTGTTGTATTTCAGCTTATCGTGGAGGATGGTCTCCACAGAACCAGTGCTGTTTTTCAGTATTGAATCCAACTTTCGGACATGAGTCGGCCTGTAGTCCCTTATCAGCTCATTTGTTCGTGCGATGATGCCATCCTTGACAGCAGTTGCTGGTCATGCCTTATGAGGTTTATCGCCTGTGATTCTTGCTCTCTTTCAAACTTGTGGCATCAAGCAAACACGGATGATCGAGACAAACATGACTCGGTAAACTGAATCTCAGATGCTTTAACATCTTCATTGTGGAGAAACTTGATGATGATTCGTTGTTCCACTTTGATCGGCATCACTGTCCGCCATTTTATTTAAAAAACAATCGCCTGTCATGGCAACCGGATGAGTGGTGC
Source organism: Rhysida immarginata (assembly GCA_023313115.1). Taxonomy (NCBI): domain Eukaryota; kingdom Metazoa; phylum Arthropoda; class Chilopoda; order Scolopendromorpha; family Scolopendridae; genus Rhysida; species Rhysida immarginata. The sequence continues at coordinate 66,839 of JAHWFO010065433.1, forward strand.
TATATTTGCATCCCAACAATCAAAGTTTAGATTTTAACAACAATGAAATTTACAAAAAATAAAGTCCAGTCAAATTTAAACGCCCCTCGTACTTAACTAATTATAAACAAAAAAAGGAGGTTATCTATTCGACTCGTAAGTATGTAATATTGTTGGAATTGCACAATATTCGTATATGTTAGTCTATGTGGGCTTCTAAACAGGTGTGCTAAATTTCATAAGAGCGTGCATGTACAACCGAATGCAAAAAGGTTTAGACTTAAGTCATAGTTGGGTACGTGAATTGCACATTCGAAGCGTATACCTGCTACCCTATTTTCATTCAGAAGGGACAGTCCAGTCTATCTGCCTTGACTTTCAATAAAAGTACCGGATTTTGCAACCGATCAAACATCTAGTAAGCTCAGTTCCTACGGAGAAGGTAAAAAACTTTTTGCATCGGACTGTCCACGTATCTCTCAAAAACTAGAAATCGAATTGCAATAATTCTTGTTTATTGGATTAAGTATCTTTCACATAAGGAAACAGTCTAATTTCATCAAAATCAGTTCAATAGTTTTCAAGCTATGGCCCAATCATTGGGAAAACACCTCATCGGTTTATTTGTTTATGAAGTCGGTTTAATTTTTGTGGTCAAATATATCTTGTTTATACAGGGGTCCCATTTAAATCGTAAGCAAATGTCTCGAAAACTAAGCATTGTACGGAAAAATGACCAAAATCAAAAGCGAATTATTTCGCGGGGGGAATTCATTAGCCAAAAAATTAGCCCTCTCCCTCACTTATGGGGGGGGGGGGGTAACTTTGAAATCCCTTTTTTAATGGTATATTCAGATTGTATACAATATTCGAAAACTGTTTTTTCTTGGTGTTTTTTCAATTGATCCAATCGTTTAGGAGATAGAGGGCCTGAAATTGTAGAACTTTTAAAGTTCTGAACCTAATTTTATCGATGAAGACAAAGAGATAGAGGGTAGGTCTTCCAGACATTCCTATTCTACTTTTGGATGGTCTTTAAGAATCCGAAGTTAAAATTTCAAAAATAAATGGGTTAAAAATAGAGGACAGGTGAATTGAGTATGGCACTAGAGAGAGGATGACGATCTGTGCCGCTCGAAGTTGTTGATGAGGTTGGGTAGCTAACCACGCAGTACGTGACCCATGTTTTCAACCAGTGCATGAGCAGAAAGAAATCCCTTGTCCACAACAATTTATTGCCCCGTATTAGCTTGTATAAACAACGGCTTCTGATCATCACACATTAATAAGAAGCGAAAATTAAACTGTTTTCAGTTGTATCTTAAATTTATTTGCGATAGTTGGGTAACATATCTAACTTTGCTGCTACCGTTCTCTCACTACGGCCAATAAAAATGTGTAGAGGAGGAGTTCAATGCTGCCGTGACCATTCCGCTTCACGCCATGAGTCGAAAACAGTAGAAATGTTGATAACACTTCTGTTTAACATTAATGTCTAATGCATAACACTCTGTCTCCTTAATTAAGTTTCCATATCTCGTTTAAAATTCTCCACTGGAAAAAGATAACGTGTATGTTTTACATTAATCGTGTTTTATATTTTAGACAACGAAAGGACAATTTCATTGTCAAAAGAAAGAGATGATACACAGAATTCGGCCCAAATAAGCTCCAATGCAAATGAGAGTACCACAAGGAAACCCCCACTGGATAAACAAACCGAAAAGAGAAGTACGCCCGATGTCCATGATCATCAGGAAGCAGTGGAGCACCAAACTAGACAAATTGACGAAGGTAATACAAAGAAAAGTTTGTGCGAGCGAATGATTAAACCTACAGTACTTATTATTTAAAGTACATATGTTATATTTAAAATATGAAGACTAAATGTCGAACTAAATAAATTTCAATTTTCGTCTCTTGAATCAGTCTCGAAGATGATAAACAGGGAAGAATTCAAACTACTTGCAAGGTATTTGGGCGTCTCCGAAAACAAAGTGGTCGAAATTGAAGTAGCCTGCGAGAAGAATAGATATGGCGATCCCGAGATTGTCTTTCAAATACTAAAGGTGTGGAAAGAAACAAAAGGGAGAGAAGCTACCACAGAAAAATTAATTGAAACACTTAAGCAAATAGGAAGAAGGGACATTGTCAACAAAGTGTTTCCTGGTAAGAATAAACTCATTTAAAATTAAAATTTACATCCATAAGACTTAATAAAATGTGTCTGAAAAAAAGCCTATAATTCAATTTTTTTTTAATTGAAAATAATTTTTTATTTAAAATAAATATAGAGGACCTTCTCTGAACTTGAAGTTAATATTAAATAGCGCTAATACAATGTAAAAAAATATTTCCAAAGTCTCTCAAAAAACGAAGGCAATAAAATAAATGAAGAAAATTGCACTTGGGAAGTCATTATAAAAAGTATTTAAATGGCATGAAAAATAAATCGGGCAAGTGCGAATCGGACTCGCGCATCGAGGGTTCCGTACTACCACATAATACGAGTGCATTGCAATATATATAATGTGCATTGCAAAAGTTTTTTGCGCACATAATCGGACTCGTAATATAAGGTGCATTGCAAAAGTTTAAAGGCATCCTATTTTTTGCGCATTCCTAAATATTTATTTCAAATATTTTAAAATCCTTTTAAAGACATATACAGGTATTGGACATTGAAACTGAAACACCTTCGCAAATAGCACTGGATACCCCCAGGGCTGAATAGAACCTTCTGCTAGGTAATTAATCGTATGCATATCAATGAATCACGTGTCAGAGTTCTTGGTAGTCACCCCAGTAGAAAAGTTCGATAGTAAGCTTCAAATTGTCTGTGCAGAGCGCTATAATGGGAGACATATCCGACTTCAAAAGAGGGCAGATTGTTGGGGCGCGTCTAGCAGGTGCATCTGTGTCCAAAACTGCCACACTTTGTGATGTCTCACGTGCTACAGTATCCAGGGTGATGTGTGCATATGAACAGGAAAGACGAACCACGTCCAGGGGCCCTATTCTCGAAATTTTCGTGTTAACAACTCACATGAGTTGGGAGGGTCACGTGGTACAAACACGAATGATCAGACAAAATTGGTATTCTCGAAAATCAACTCCCATGTTTTTCGTTCTCCCCATGTGAGTTGTCAACTCACGTGAGTAGAGCTTGTGAGATAGCAAAGAACGTAAATCAGGAAGAAGTGACCGTGGCGTCGGAACCTTTGATCTTAATGTAACGCCTGCAAGACGATCAGACTTGTGGCGCCATCGCACGCGTAGTATGTGTCATTAAAAAATATTACATTGCAATGAAAGCAAAATGTAACAATAAAAATTTATTCTCAGAATATTTATTGGAATTAAAAAGTAAATTTTGGAATTTATTTTTATCTAAGCTGTAGTAAAAATGGAGCATATTTTCCAGGCCACAAAAAAAAATTATTATATTAAATCTTTCGCGAGAAAATTTACATCAATTTGGCTTTTTTACACAAATATTTTTTCTTAACCAAAGATATAGTTCAGGCATATAAATGACAAGTAAATTTAAAATACGGTATACATTTGATTCTCAATTTTCGAATAAACATATTTATTTTATTTATTTTTTTGCTTTGGAGTAGTTTTTTTTTTTGTCCGGATAATAAAAAAAAAATGAAGAAATTCATTCTTAAAACGTTACACAATTTGAGATTTTTATTGTAAAAAGAAAAAAAAATGGTAGAAAAAATATATTTTAGATTTATGCTGTGTTTTGATTTAAATAATCCTCAGGACATTGAAAAAAATAGAAGTCTGTTTCAACTTAAGAATTTTTTTTCCCGATAACAATAACTAAAAAAAAAGGGGTTCTATTCTTATAAGTACATCATTATAAGAATGGTAAGTATATGAAATATTGACATATGAACGATTAGAAGAGTATGAAAAGAAATATAAATTGATATGAGCGTGACGTATGATAATATGTAGCAGTTGAACTAAAAGCCAATAATAATAATAATAATAATAATAAATAAATAATAATATTTATTAGAAAACTAGAAGAGGTACCCGGCGTTGCCCGGGATAATTACACTTGCACAAACTTTTCCTTTCATTGTTAGTCATGAGATATATATTGTTGGTTCATGCAGTGTGTTTGTGAATTGCGTGCTGATACCATTGTTGATACCTATTGTTGTACCAACTTTGCCTTGCATTGTTGGTCATGAGATATTTCTCATTAATATGCCTTGCCATAACCATGAATATCGATTTTTTATCGATATTTATTATTTTTCCGAAATCTGAGGTAGACAGTGACCTTCCTTATGCTTTGAAGGTCATGTATGCGAAATTTTATCAAGATCGGAATAAAACTGTAGATTTGTATAAAAAACGTACACACAGACCCACCCACAGACAGACCCACAGACCCACAAACATCCTTCTTTATATACAGGGTGTAAATTTTAAGTTGACAAAGCAGAATAACTCGAAAAATAAGCTTCACACGAAAAAATGCGTATAATCCAAAGTTGATTATTTTCGAGGGGGCATCTGCTGGTGCTAAAATTAGCCCACCCCCCCCGGCCCCTGGGGGTGGGGCGGGGGGCAACTTTAAAATTTCAAATGGGAACCCCTATTTTTTATTGCAGATTCAGGTCCTACATAAAAAACTACGTACATTTTGTCTGAAACATTTTTTTTTATTTTTGGTAGATGGCGCTGTAATTCAAGAAAATCCATTTTCTCATTTTTGCGTGGAAAT
>JAHWFO010065433.1:76570-91442 GCA_023313115.1 Rhysida immarginata
CAAAGGTTCCGACGCCACGGTCACTTCTTCCTGATTTACGTTCTTTGGCGCTACTGCGTGCGGAGAGTGCAAATTAAGCCTATTTTCCATTCCTTATTTGATTCTTTGCTCCGACGCAAGAATTCAATTTCCTTCTTAAGTCATCCCATAGTTGTTCGTAAACTCGTTATCAAATTTTCCTTTATATATTCGTGTATTTTTTCAATAAAATAAAATTGCTCATCGTTTCATTGCTTTATTTTTCGTTTTGCTCATCTGTGATTTTTTTTCTTTTCCCTCCAAACCGAGCGATCGTTTGGGAACAGTTTCCGCTTATTTGATTGGTTCTTGATGAATAGTCTCGATTCCAGACGCTTAGAAATGTCGAAACTCATGTGAGTTTAACGTGCGTACTCACCAGTCGTGTTCGTTTTGTAGTTTGAACTGCAGAATAGCAGTCGTGTGAGTTGAAATCTCACATGTGAGATAGAATATGTGAGATGGATTGCAACACGAAAATTTCGAGAATAGGGCCCCAGGAGGAGCAACTGCAGGGGAAAACGGAAGTTGTCGGAAAGAGACGTCAGGACATTGACCAGGATTGTTGCACGAAAGCGGAAAACCACCGCAGCAGAAATGAATACACACCTCCAGGAACCTGTGTGCACGAAGACAATCCGTCGTTACCTGCATAAATCCAACATCCATGGCAGGGTGGCTATACCGAAGCCTTTCATCAGTAGTACAAATGCCTCCGAGCGGGTTCAGTGGTGCCGGACGCATAAAACCTGGACGTTGGATGACCTCAAACGCGTCATATTCTCGGATGAGTCCAGCTACACTGTCTTCCAAACAACAGGGAGGGTATTCGTCTGGAGGAGCCCCTCTGATGCCTACAACCCAGACTGCTTGGCACCCATAGTCAAACACGGAGGTGGATCAGTAATGGTTTGGGGTGCAATATCATGGTACACATTGGGTCCACTAATTATTCTCGGGGGACGTGTCACTGCCAAGGACTATAAGACCATTTTGGAGGACCATTTCCACCCTATGGTTCAAACACTCTTTCCAGACGGTGGTGCAGTGTTCCAGGATTATAACTGCAAAAATTGTCGCAGAGTGGTTTGATGAGCATGACAATGAGCTTCAGCATCTGCCGTGGGCCGCTCAATCGCCGGATCTCAACATTATCGAGCCTGTGTGGGGTATCTTAGAGGATCGAGTGAGGAAACATTTCCCTCCACCGCGTACACGTGCTGAACTTGCAACTGTGCTTCAAGAGGAATGGCTGCAAATTCCTCTGCAAACTGTGCAGGACCTCTACCGATCCTTCCCAAGACGTGTTGCTGCTGTGCTGGCTGCCCACGGTGCTCCAACACCTTATTAAATAAAGATTTTAGATTTCTACCAGGTGTTTCAGTTTCAATGTCCAATACCTGTAGGTAAGAGTAAAAGAAAGTGGTTATTAAAGCGAAAATAACCAAACATTGATTTAATAATTAAATACACCATAAAATTCATATTTACAGTGTTGCAAAAGTTTAAAGGCAGTGCACAGTGTTCAACAAGTTCTACAATTTTGTTATATTTAATAACCGATACTTCAACCACATTTAGTAAGAACTTTATACATTCTGTTTAGCAGAGAGTTTATTAAATTTTCCAATGTTTCTTTTGGGATTTCTTCCCATTTTTCAATGATCACTTTTATCAGTTAATCTACAGATTTATGTTTTCCCATTTGCATACACAGCTCTGGCGAGAATACCCCATAAGTTTTCTATGGGATTTAAGTCCGGTGAACATGCAAGCCATTACATAATCTGCACTACGTTGTTCAGAAACCACTCCCAAGTAGTTTTTACCGTATGGATAGGTGCGTTATCCTGATGAAATTCCCAAAACGGTCATCCAATTTTTTCACCGAATGGCATTAAATGTTCATCAAGTAGGTTCTGATTTATAAATGCTTTATTCGTCTTTCTTTGCCATCCAAAAACGCCCCATCTCATCACTGATCCTTCACCTTGTTGCCTTTTAGAAAAATATTGCTCCTCTTTGTGTAAGTCGTGCCAATAGTATTGTCACCCATCAGTCCATCTAAATTGATTTTTTTTCCATCACTAAATACCACTTTTTGCCATTCCTTGGTCCAGCTCATCTTGTCTTTCGCAAATGACAGTCTCTTTAATTGATGTTCAGACTTGATGGCAGACGTTGTTTTTCTCTTCTTATAAACAAGTGTATTGGACGAATTTGCAAGTGGTGATAATGTTGATTTCGATACATAAATATTTGGCCTACTTGCTAATTTTCCCAATGAAACTGTGGAGTTAGTTACCGTATTTATTCGTGTATAGTGCGATTCGTATATAATGCGACCCCATGTTTTTATGCCCAAAGATAGGATAAAAATTGGATCCTCGTATATAATGCGACCCAACATTTTACAAAAGACATACCGATAGTTATAACACAAATCCGAATAGTTATAACATTTTTTAATAACTGAATAAATATCAATAATACAAAAAAACATACTTTTATACACATTACATATCAAAAACCTTCTAAATCCGAATCGTCGTCAGACTCGCCAAATAATTCCTTCCAGGTTTCTTCATCTAAAGGTTCATATTATCCCAGGTAGATCCTTCGTCTTCCTCATGCCAGTTTATATCAGAAGTTGCATTTTCTTCATCCCATAGCAGGTCATCTTCAGTGCCATCCAGACTGTTACTAATGCCCGACTTTAAAAAACTCCGGGATACCACTGTTTCTGGCAGTGATTCCCAACTTTCTTTCACCCATTTGGCAACTATAGATAGTTTTGGCTTTTTTAGATTTCCGCCTTTCATCTTCTGAACATTGTCTGAGGACATCCAAGAGATTCAGTGCTTTCTTACTGCATCTTTAAAAGGTTTATTAAGGACTACATCACGTTTACCTTCACATTTTCACGCTTTTCGATCTTTTCCCAAATGGTGGATATGAAAACAACGAATATTGTAACAAAAAGGCGATTGTGCAGGCATTGACCAAACTTTTTAAATTTTTACTCCCGTATATAATGCGACCCCCCATTTTCGACCCGTTTTTTGGTATAAAATTTTTCGCATTATACACGAATAAATACAGTAATTATTAAACAGGTGGTGGCCTTACAGTATAACAGAGGGACATCAGGAGTTCCAACTAGATTCGCCATTTATTCCCGGCTTTGTCAAGGATATATACAGCAAGACAATCGAACAGTGAAGTGTACATTCGTTAGGATGGGACGAAAGCAGCGCTTTCACAAAGCTCATCTAACCAGAATAAACTCCAAAGGAAATACACTGAGGTAGTCAAGAAGCCTAACCAACCCAAGCGGTCTTCCATATTATATAAAAAAGAAAATAAGATTGACGATTGTCAGAAACAAAAAACAAACGAAATAAAAAAAAATACAAGGAGAAATAAGATTATCACATGTTCCAGTAGTCTGGGAAAGAGACGTTGCTAATATCTTCAAAATTGATGTCAAGAACGTGCCTCGGTTTACGACACTTCGTATGCCAGTTCATATTCATTGAGTTCTCCAGTATCCCTTTCACAAGCTTATTGTCGTGAGTCTTCATCTTCTGTATCATAATCAAAAGGAGATCCTGTATAAACTTACCGATATGGGCCATGTTTAAATCGAGGTGGATGGATTGGTTTTTCACCGTCCTTCTGTCCAGCTGGGCAATGGTCCTCAGGGTAACATTCTGGAATGACTGTAGTTCACTCCATCTGCTTTTACAGATAGTTGCCCACGCAGGCATGCCATAGAGAAGTATGGTCCGGATAATCGATTTGTACAGAAGTGGCTTGTTGTCAATGCTGAGGGCGCTGTTGCGACCCGTAAGAGCTATGATACTGTACTTAGCCCTCTTCGCTTTGTTCAGAGCATAGGACATATGCTGGTTCCATGAGAGTCTTGAGTCAATGATAACTCCCAGGTACTTGTAGTTGTCCACCCAATCCAGTTTCTTATTAAACAGAACAAGAGAATCTGGGGGATGCTTGAGCTTCCTATTGAGGTACAAAGCCTTGCACTTTCCGACGTTAAGGTTCAACTTCCAGCAGTTAAACCAGTTTCGAACTGCTTCAAGGCGCATTGCAGCCGAGTGATAACGTGAGCCAGCTGGTGTGCCCATGTCATAATGGCAGTCTCATCCGCATAAAAATACAGATTACAATTATCGGGTTTTGGGAAATCATGTACAAAGTAATTAAATAGCATAGGCCCGAGGACAGAACCCTGAGGGACACCGGCCTTTACAACACGGGGTGTGGAAAGATTTTCTCCAACCTTGGCTTGATAGGATCTCCCGTCAAGAAAGGATTTCACCATCAAGATCAAATCGGCAGAGAACCCGGCTCTGATCATTTTGTAGACAAGGCCCTCATGCCACACTTGGTCAAAAGCTTTACTGACATCGAGAAATACCACCCCATAGTACCTGGATAGGTTAAGGGGGGTGCTCAGGTCTTCAACGAGTCTCCATATCTGCATCGGACAAGAGTGGGCAGCACGAAAGCCAAACTGCTCTTCCCGTAAAAGGTCATTTGCTAGACAGTGATCTTGGAATCTGACAAGGATCGTTCTCTCCAACACTTTGGACATCGAGGGTAGCAAGCTAATAGGTCGGTAGCTCGCGGGAATTGCAGGATTTTGCCCCTACTTTGGGATACTCAACACAATAGATTTCTTCCAAGCCACAGGGAAGTAAGAAAATTTCCAGCAGTCGCTAATGATATTGGTGAGAAATTCAGTAAAGTTCTTTGGGAAATTCATAAGGGCGTTATTACTCACCTTGTCTTTTCCTGGAGCCTTCTTCTTTTTCAGTTTATTTATGATGTTGGCGATCTCACCAGCCTCGATGTTGTACTTCGTAAAATGCTTCGGGACTTCATCAAAGTTGAAAATACCTTCTTCCACACGCTGAGACATGATTTGGCTCTCGGGCTTATCGTTGTTAGGAGTAACAAACTGCATTTCCAGTGAATCTGCAATGACTTGGGCCTTGTCCTGATCAGTTTGCACATAGTTACGTTGTGGTGTACGGACTGGAGGAAGCATAACATTCTTCTTCTTCTGTAAAGCTCTAACCATACTCCAAATGGAATTGTCGCGAGCCGACAAGCTTTTGAGTTTTTCATTCCATCTAGCGTCGCGAAGCTCTTTTATCTCCTCTTGAACTCTTCGCACTAACCTGTTGTACTTGGTTTTGAGCCAAGGTTCACGATAGCGTTGCCAAAGTCTACGGGTCCTGTTTCTTTCAGCAATTAGGCGTATATACAGCAAGAGGCATGCAAGCCTTTATATACAGAACAGTGGTACAAATTATGCATATACATGAACCAATAGGATACAAAAGAATTAAAGAGGAAATAATGGCCAACAGGATAAATAGAAAAAGCACAGATTTTTGAAATATAATGGCCAATAGAAAAAAAAGGTGTAAACGCTAATTTTTTAAAAGTTATACAAAAAGAAAATATATAAAGGGATGGTGCGCGTTTACGCGGACCGAAAAGAGAGCTTATCCGGTTGTCTGGGGACAAGAGGATTTACAGAAAAATAAACAGGCAAGAAATAACAAAATGCAAAGAAAAACAAAAACCATAATAAAGAAACCGAGAAAAAAGGGATCATAATAGATCGGATAAAGAGTTAAGTATTGCATATACATTAAAGTCTGTTTGATAATTGAGAAGCAGGTGGGGGGAGGACTTCTTGGCCTTGAATATTTCGATCGCTTCGAGGGTAGCAGTTTTTTCTGGCTTATTGCAGATATGTAGGACAGACATAACATCTTGTTGCGTCTTTAAAGCGTGTCCGGAATCTTCGAGGTGGTTTGAGTAGTGGGAAATACGGTCTCGTTTTCTATATGAATCAATGTGTTCTTTGAATCGTACTGCAAAATTGCGGGTCGATAATCCTACATAAAATCTGTCGCAAAACGCACAATTCAGGCGGTAAACTCCGGATTAGGAATATTTGTCGGTGGTGACGGCGGCGGGTGGGTTCAGGATGCGGGCTGATGGTGTAGGAGTACGAAAAGATATTCGAAGGCCAAGGGACGACAGGAAGTTTGAGAGCTGGGAGAAACTAGGGCCCAGATACAATAAGGACGTCCATTTCTTGGGAAGGGGCGAAACAAGAGGGGAGGGGGAGAAGAGGGCCCGTCTGCGGCGGTGAAGAATACGGGAGAACATGGAGGTCGAATATCCATTGGCATGGGCGAGGTTCCGGATTATGCGGAGTTCGGATGATCTGGATTAGGGGCTGAGGGGGAATGGTGTATTAAGTTGGAGGAAGTGGTCGGTTTACGGAAGACGGAAAAGGAGAGGCGGTTAGTGTGGGGGTTGTTGGTAATGAGGATATCAAGGAAAGGGATGGATCGGTTAGTTTCTAGTTCAAAAGTAAATTGGATATGTGGGGAAAAGGAGTTAAAAATGTTAGCAATATTAGTGGGGGTAGTGGATCGGGAATCGAAGAGGATGAGGATGTCATCGACATATCGGAAATACGCGATGACAGAGGGATTATTAAGGAGGGGGGTAACATATGTTAATTCCAGGTGCTGTAGGAATACCTCAGACAGAAAACTGCTGAGAGGGAATCCCATTCCTAGCCCTGTGGGTTGGGAATAGTAGGAGTTGTTAAAGGAGAAGTAGTTCTGCGAAGAAATTACAGAGAGGATAGCTAGTAGGTCAATAGTATCGGGTTTAGGGAAAGACGCAGCAAGTAACAGACGCTGTAGTATAGAAAGGGTGGGGGTGACAGGGATGTTAGATTCCGGACACGCTTTAAAGACGCAAGAAGATGTTATGTCTGTCCTACATATCTGCAATAGGCCACAAAAAACTGCTACCCTCGAAGCAATCGAAATATTCAAGGCCAAGAAGTCCTCCCCCCACCTGCTTCTCAATTATCAAACAGACTTTAATGTATATGCAATACTTAACTCTTTATCCGATCTATTATGATCCCTTTTTTCTCGGTTTCTTTATTATGGTTTTTGTTTTTCTTTGCATTTTGTTATTTTTTGCCTGTTTATTTTTCTGTAAATCCTCTTGTCCCCAGACAACCGGATAAGTTCTCTTTTCGGTCCGCGTAAACGCGCACCATCCCTTTGTATATTTTCTTTTGTATAATTTTTAAAAAATTAGCGTTTACACCCTTTTTTCTATTGGCCATAAATCTGTGCTTTTTCTATTTATCCTGTTGGCCATTATTTCCTCTTTAATTCTTTTGTATCCTATTGGTTCGTGTATATGCATAATTTGTACCACTGTTCTGTATATAAAGGCTTGCATGCCTCTTGCTGTATATATCCTTGACAAAGCCGGGAATAAATGGCGAAACTAGTTGGAACTCTGATGTCCCTCTGTTATACTATAAGGCCACCACCTGTTTAATCAATAGGAACAGTATTATGATCCACTCTTCTACAGTAATTATTTTAAAACAGTTCTTTTTGACTATTGGTCAGGGCTGGTGGTCGTCCATTGTGCGGCTTGGTTCCAGAGTTTTCTCCATTCCGCACAAAATGTCAATAACGCTGGAACTTCTTTCCAATTTCCTTGACAATAAGACAATCTTTGGTCCTTCAAAGCCATAATTTGCCCTTTTTCAAACACTGAAAGTTGTTTTCCATGCCCCATGATTGATTGTGATTGCAAAATGAATGCAAATGAAAAGCAAGCGTAACTATTGTTGTAAACAATATTAATACACGTTGAAACACGTGACACGTAACATGAATGAAGATTTTCATCGCAGATTAATCTGTTATTTTCATCCTCTAAAGCGTAATAATGAACTGCCTTTAAACTTTTGCAACACTGTGAATATTAATTTTTTGGTCTATTTAATTATTAAATCAATGTTTGGTTATTTTCGCTTTAATAACCACTTTCTTTTACCTTTACCGACATATCTTTAAAAGGATTTTAAAATACTTGAAATAAATATTCAGGAATGTGTAAAAAATAGGGTGCCTTTAAACTTTTGCAACGCATCTTAATTACCAAAATATGCCAGGTTCTGGAGGGTGTCGCACTATGTTCTCGATTTCGGCTTTTATAGACATATAATCTATACTACACTACTGTTTATAAAAATCGCAACACCCTGATGGAATGGTCTAATCCACATGCAATTTGCAATATTTGCATACAATGGGTCAGAGTATAAATGATTAGATTTTCATAGTAATTGCTTGAAAGAACACCATGCCTCGACGACGACGAAGGGTACCATATCAACAGCTGACAGACTTTGAAAGAGGACGCAGAATTGGATGGTCGTATCGTGACATTGCTGCTCGTGTAGGACGTAATGCAATGACAATTATGCGTGCATGGAGGCAGTGGAGCGAAGAGAACAGGGCACACCGAAGACCAGGCTCAGGAAGACCCAGCACGACGACACCGCGAGATGACAGACACCTCTATCGCATGTGTGTAGCAGATCGTACAGCCACTTCCATAGTGTTAGCACAACAGTGGGGTGCTGCAGTAGGCAGGATAATGTCCGCTAGCACTGTACGACGCCGTTTGATTTCCAGAGGATTGATGGCACGAGTACCATTGTTGCGGATTCCTTTGACTCAGGTTGCAATGGGCCCATCAACACCAACAGTGGCAAGCTGAATGGCAACAAGTTGTGTTTTCGGATGAGTCAAGGTTCACCAGACATGTCCCCAATCGAACACGTGTGGGACAGGGTTGCTCATCGATTGGCTCGTCAGACTCCTGCAGCAGCAACTATGGATGAAGTGTATACCCGTGTAGACAGAGCATGGCAGGACATTCCCCAGGCTCTTATTCAGAGCTTGTTTGACTTAATGCCACGACGTTTAGGGGCTGTAATTGCATCCCACGGTGGTTTCACCCGATACTAATGTGACAATAAAACGCATTCTATTGATCTGAAAATCTAATAGTTTTTTTTCTGACCCATGATATACAAATGCTCCAAATTTCATGCAGATTGGGCTATTCCATCAGGGTGTTGCCATTTTTATAAACACTAGTGTAGTTTAAGTGTCGAAATTTTAAAAAAATGCATTTGTAAGATTATCTTCTCTATAGATCTTGCCCAATAGTAAACAAACCGCCATTTTGAAAATAAGCAGACGAGCACTTCCGCGAGCAACAGTGCTTCCTGTTGTGAGCTTGTCAGCTCTATACTAGCCTGCTCCTGCCTCTGTGTAGTACATATAGCCGCACAATTTTATCGTTAAATAAAAGGAGACAATGAATCTGCACTTCAGAGTACTCGATAATGCATTTTATATTTTTATACTCTGGTTACTGAAAATCTTTTGGCAAATTACCTTTGGCAGGGGTAGGCCACTTAATGAATGACTTTAATATACGATAAACGGATATATATTTAGAGAAGGACGAGACACAAGAACCCTGGAATACAATAAATAATTTAACTTCAGAATAATAATACAATAAATAGTTAACTTCAGGATAATTCTCTAATATTCTATTTACTTTTAGAGAATTATCCTTTTTGCTTTGATAAAGGATAGGCTCTATCCGAAACGTCAGCTTTTTATTTTCATTTTGATTTTATCTATTATTTTTTAATTATTATATCTTATTTTTTATCCATTTTGTATTTTTAATTAATAACTATTTTTTAATATACGATACAGATAAGTAGGCCATTCATGAAAGATATGGTTTACTTTTTGTGGTGAAATTTAGATGAGGTGAGCCCAGTCTTTCTTCAGTTATCCAAGCCTTTATTATTGGCTTGTGGGGCCAAAAAAAGAGAAAAAAATCTTCTCTCTTAAGTTTAAAATGGAAAATTGAAATTATTTTAAGATGGAATGAACATTTTTATTACATGGAAAATATCATATCATTACTTTAGAATAAAATTTTATCTTTTTTTTTTTATTTATTTATTTTTTATTTTTCCTCTTGAGGGGAAAAAATCTTTTTTTCGTAAGAGCTCTTCCTTCCAAGGGCTCGGATTGTGAGGCAAAAAAAAATTTATTTGCACCCAGTTATTTTGATATACGGCATTCATTCATGCATGTTGGCGTTCTGAATCTCGTGAAAATCGAAAGAACCGAATCTCAGACAGTAAATTTGTATTAGAATTGTTTGAGGAACATTTGATAGCCAAGCAAGTAAAACAAATTGAATGATTTAAATTTACATTTATCTTCCGTTTCATAAAAAGGTAAAAAATACGGAAAAGAATCCGCGGATTAATTTTCCCTTGCCGTATTTTTTTCCCATTACTTTTTCTAATGCACTGTTGCACAACTAGTTGGCATTTCTTAAATTTAAATCACTCGAATTCGCTCGGACGCTATACTATCTGGTAAAACTGGAAGTCTTTTTGCTGACCGATGCGTCTCCCTCTTGTGGCAATTTTTTCCTATGTATAAAATCCAAATACCACTCACTCACTCATCACGAAATCTCCAGAACTATGGAGCCTACAAACTTGAAATTTGACAAGTATATTTCTCTTGGCTTCTAGGTGCTCGCTAAGAAAGGATTTTATTTATTCTTTCTTTCTTTCCATTGTAGATTATTTTTAAAATTCAATTTACCTGGAGCTGAATGGGATTTTTGCCATAAAAATTTGTGACGTTTGCTTAGAAACTGCGACGTCGTTGTTTGCTTTATTTAATGAAGACTTTTGCGATTATTCCGTGAAACAGCATCAACAGTAACTGGAAGTATTTCGCGCAGGAATACAATGTATCTTATCAGGTTGTTGCAAAAGTTTCTTCCGGTTCTAGAACCCGTGCCCAAGAAGGGCTCGTTTTCCGAGGGGGGTGTTCATATGTTTTCAAACAAATTATTGCATTCGATTCCTGAATATATTTGCTATATTACATCCAAGAATCAACTTTCTGACTATGCATCTGTGAGTGCCATCAACGGTCTGAAATGGACCTTTCATGCGAGCATATTCGAGCAATAATCTTCTACCAGTTTTTTGGAAAGATCACTGCTGCGTAATGTCACCGAAACATTTGCCAACGTTTAGGTGATGGCACTGTTACTTTACGTACAATCAGGGTTGCCAGGTCTAAGCACTATTCGGTCGCCCAATTGGGGAACTTTAGTAGCCCAAAATCGCCCAATGCATGAAAATAGCCCTTTTTCCCTGACCATGTTTCATTTCCCGGACTTTCCAGAATGCGGGAATTCCGCAAATCTACATTAAGTCTATGATGTAAGCTTCCACTATTACTGAGCATTATGAAAATACAAATAAACCATACAATAAAAATATTCGTAAATTACAAACTTTTATTCTTCAAAAAAATACAAATCAAAATCAAAAATTAAAAGACATTGCTATAAATTGAATTGTTAAATCTTGTTAACATTTCATTAGTTGGGATGAAAGAATTGCAACATTTGTTTTCACTTTGAAGTTGTGTTCTTATTCTAATGGTTGCGTCTAACAAAGGTAACTCCATTCTATTTCGGAGAGGAGTTATGACGTTATTCATGATGGAAAATACTCTTTCGACGGAAGCATTGCTGATAGGAAGAGTGAGAACTCTTAGTGCAAATGATGCAATTTCTCGAAATGCATACTCATTTCCAGCATTTTTGTAATGGTACAATTCAGTCCAAAATTGCTGACAGTCATTTGGCACATTTTCACGAAAATATATGGTCCAATCTTTCGTAATTACTGATCGCCACTGAGATTCAATCATGCTAATTTCTAAACCTTCCATGTTGATCAGTTTTAGTGGCAATTCACAAAATGGTTTTCTGCATTGGCTGAGAATGAGTGCAGGAGAAAGATTTTTTACCTTTTCATACATCACAAAATTACTAGGAAATCGTTGTAGAATTTCTGAACACAATGAACGTAAAAAGTTGAAACATCGCTCCTTTAAAACATCCTTATTAACACCTTTTCCACATTCAAGCAGCTCTTGTAAAAATTCAAATCTAGTAAAAAATCTATGCTTGAAGGAAGCTTTCGGCAAGCTGCTTCAGCACATAAGTTGAGGGAATGACATACGCATTTTATAAGTACTTAATTAGGACTTATTTCTCTCAGCTTTGTGAATAGGGAATGGTGTTTCCCACACATATTGCTTGCACCATCTACTCCTATTGCCAGTAAATTTTTTAAGGGAATGTCAAGATCATTCATAAAAATTTGTAATTTTTCGAACAGGGCATCAGCTGTTGTAGAAATCACTTCTACCATCCCTAAATACTGCGTAATCACTTTTTTTTTCGAGGGGTTATAATAACGCACTACAATGCATAACTGTTTGGTTGTTGAAATATCAGTAGATTCGTCAAGTAAGAGAGAATAATATTGATCTTTAAGATCTCTTTTTAGTTCCTCTAACATAGATGGTGAAATCACCTTTGTCAATAAACGGGAGCAATTAGTTTGATGCAGGTTGAAGTCGGATGTCAGATCACATGGAAAAGACGATTTAATTATTTCTCCCAGATGATCTACTGTTTGCATTGCTGAGTGACAGGCAACATGCACTGCAGCAATACATTCAGCTTTTTTACTTGAAATGGATTTCACAGTTATTCCTAAGAATAGATTAACAAAATGATCAGAGTAAGAACAGATAAAACTAAAAGATGTTACAAATGTTACAAATATACGCATTATAAAATTAAATAAAAAATAATTACGTGCTAACTTTTAAGCTATCGAAATGAAAAACAAAGAGAAGATAAACAGGGCCCCTGTTACAGGGGAAAGTCTACTTACATTTGCGAAGTCTTCTAAAATTTGTGAAGTAGTGCTTGTCGATGGACTACTGATACTGCTGCACCTTGTTTATCAGCTTATACTCAATTGCGAATAAAGCACCAATGGGAGGCCAGCGCCAAATTTCGAAAACGGATTGGCTACTGTATCCAGTAAAAGAACAATGATATGACCTAATCATGCCTCTGGTCTTCCATTGGTCTTCTCGTCTCGTCCTCGTTTTAATAATTGTCTAAAACCAGTTTTTTTTGTTATTTGACAATAATTTCGCCCAAAAATCGCAAATTTGAGATTTTAGTAGCCCAATTTAGTCGCAATCGCAAATTTGAAATTTTAGTCGCAATTTGAACAAAAAAGTAGCCCAATTTGCGATAAATCGCCCAACCTGGCAACCCTGCGTACAATACAAGAATGGTATCGCCAGTTCAGACGCGGAGATAGCACTCTTCAAGATGCACCTCGCTCTGGTCGGCCAATCATGATTTCAGATGAAGATCACAATGTAATAACGAGGGTACTCGCAGAACAGTTCAAGGTTCACTTTTCAACCATTACCCGGCATCTACATGAGCTGAATCTGTCATTCAATAAAATGAGGTTTTTGTGTTGGAATAAAAATCCGGAAAAAACTTTTGCAACAATCTAATATTTGTTATACAGGGCGTAACATAATTCAGGGACAATAAGTCCTTAGCGTGATTCTTTGCATGATTATAAACTTACAGTTCCTTATCGAAAATGTCGAAAACTCAAAATTTACACTGCGTCATTACGTCATTTATGAACTTTCCGCACCAGCTGTTCATTACATTCAAATCGGCGGCAATTGTTGAGATTAAATGACGTTTTCGACAGGTTTCCAGCAAACTTCGCATGATGTTTAGACCCTTAACATTTGAGTTTTGAACATTTTGCATAAGGAATTTTAAGCTGGTAATCATGCAAAGGATCACGCTAGGTACTTCTTGTCCCTGAATTACGTTACACCCTGTATCTGAGCGCCTTTAAATGAAGCGCCATATTTTGACTTTTCTACAACTGAACTATATATACTCTATCCAACGAAAGAAAAACTGGGAGTGTCTAATTAAATTTCCGATTTCAATTGTTAGATATTGTTGCTAAGTAAAATTAACAATGTTTAATAATTGAAATTGGAAATTTAACTGGACACGCCCAGTTTTTCTTTCGTTGGATAGAGTATAAGCTGAGCATACTCCAAAAACTTTAAATTAAGATATCTTTTTTCGTAAGCCTATATGTTGCCGCAAGCTACGCTCAACTTACCTGTGAAAACCCCATGATTAATCTTCAAGTTTTTTGGAGATTAGCGTGTTCAAACAGACAAACTATTTAAAAATGTTGTTATTGTAGTCTGTTTCACTCCTCTCCAATCACCGGCCCTTTAGCGTACACCACCTAAAGATATATCTTGAGGTGGTGTTGCTTTAGCTGAGTGTGTTTGACTCAGGGCCGGAGAGAAAAGGTGGAGAATAATGTTCACTTTTTCTCTATATTCACATTCAGAAATTGCAAATTTTCATCAAAAAAGAGTCCAAGCAACGCCGGGTATATCAGTTACTTCATAATAAATCGAAAAATAGTTCTGGGTACTTTAAATAAATCTTAAATCAAATAACAAAATCCATTTTTTATGACCAATAGAAAAAGTAAGCTTTCAACATGCTAATTTGTATGGTAATTTATGAAAACCAAAGAAATAATCCGGAAAAAATCCGGAAAACATAAAATATCGGAAAATTGGATCCAGATAATTAAAAAATGAGCCAAACAGATATTTGATCTAGTCAGTTGCCATCACCGTACCAAATTTCATTATCCTAGACTTATTTTTACTCGCGAAATACTGGAAAAATGCGAGTAATCGCATATTTTTACGGAGGGCCATAAGGGGGCAAAGGGGTAAAATATGAAAAAAACAGAAATTATTTTTTTGCAAATTATACAAACTATTCTTGGTTCAAATATTTAAGTCGTACTTTGATCGGACGCGGACGTCAAAATTAGGCCTATTCTGATATTTTTTGGATTTCTGCCCCCCCCCCCCCTAATAATCGTTTTTTAAAATTAATCGAATGCTCC
>JAHWFO010065433.1:95096-114386 GCA_023313115.1 Rhysida immarginata
ATTTGTAATTTACAAAATCAATTTATGAATTAAAAATGCAGTATTACCGTATATACTCGATGTATAGCCGCAAAATTTATGACCAAAAAATGCCCCTGAAAAGTGAATGCGGCAATACAACGGGTCAATACAACGGTTAACGTCATACAGCTTTTTTTTCGATGAATAAAACGTAATTTTCGTTCATTAAAATAATTTTTCACTTCAATAAAACGTAGTTTCACGTCAAAAAAATGTAAATTATTTTATTTTTTTGTGTGACAAGAGTGTGAATTTTGGTTTGCGGCAATACACATCGGGTTAATCTATTTCCGATTTTTGGGTCTAAAAAAGGGGTGCCGCAATACAACGAGAGCGGCTATACATCGAGTATATACGGTACTTTTCATTGAAGCCTCGTTTTCATTGACGCCGGAAGTTGACTTTGTTTACATCGTGATGTCGCACTTAAACTCACCTGTCGCAAAAGTCTTCATTAAATAAAGCAAACAACGACGTCACAGTTTCTAAGCAAATGTCACAATTTTTTAAGGATGGCAAAAATCCCATTCAACTCCAGGTAAATTGAGTTTTAAAAATAATCTACAATGGAAAGGAAGAAAGAATAAATAAAATCCTTTCTTAGCGAGCACCTATAAGCCAAGAGAAATATACTTGTCAAATTTCAAGTTTGCAGGCTCCATAGTTCTGGAGATTTCGTGATGAGTGAGTGAGTGGTATCTGGATTTTATATATATAGATAAAAGAAAGAGCGAAAAATGTATACACTCACTCATTCATTCATTCATTACGAAATCTCCAGAACTATGAAGCGTACAAACTTGAAATTTGGCAGGTATATTTCTATCGGCTTCTAGGTGAGGGTATTGGAGGGATCGAATCTAAGCAACATTTACCTCTTTCATTTTTTTCTCTGGGGCATTACTTTTGAGATAAAAAATGTTGAAATCCTACCTGCAGGAAACAGTTGTTTGGAATCTGTGGGGACACTTAAAGACACCAGTGGGATCCGGTGAAGAGCTGGTGGCCGGAATCGCCAAGCTGCAGACCAGATTAGCGAAGATCCAGGAAGTTTTGAACTTTTTACGCCAGTCCATGCGGCGGCGTTGTGAAGCATGCAATAATGGCAGAGCGAGTCAATTAGAACACTTATTATTGATGAAAATAGGAAAGAAAATTCTACAGCCTGGGTTGGAACCAGGAACCTTCTGCTCACCATGCAGATGCTCCAACCAATTGCGCCACTGTTGACATGGAAGCATTAACGTTGTCTACATGTCCTTAGGGCTGATTGGAGCAGTACTCAGTTCGTAGGCTGGGACTATCTTTCCTACTGCGTATAATCGTTCCTGGTTCGAACCCGGGCTGTGGAATTTTCTTTCCTATTTTCATCAATAATTTCAACATCTGAGGTTTGACGTGAAAAAAAAATAAAAAATAAAAAAAGAAAAAAAAATCCTCTTAAGACCTTTCATTTGTTAATCTAGAACACTTATTGTAAAACATTTGCATGTTTCATAAAAAACAAGTCATATTATTGTATTGTATGCAATGCGTTTTTTGTTCTTTTTATTACATGATTGACCATGATTTTGACGTGGTCCAGAATTCGGGTTGAGTGGCATATTACATCTACACGACGTCCAACAATTTTTATCTCAGAAACAATACCCAGAGAAAAAAAGGAAAGAGGGAAATGTTGCTTACCGTCGATTTGATCCCTCTATCACCCCCATGTTTGTACACTACCCTGTATACATAAATATGAAAAAACTATATTTTTCTCCTAGCGACGCCGGGTACTGCAGCTAGTGTCAATATATTTTTGAACCGTAATCTAAGAAAAAGATTACGTCGGCTGCAAATTTTTGGAGTTTAACAACCGGTGTTTTTTCATTTATTGGAAACAATGAAGGTTCTATTGTTGCTCGGCACTATGGAAACGGGCATGAAGCAGAAGGAATTAGCATTTTATATACCGTGTGTCTCGAAAGTCGCCTGCCAGATAATTAATTGGTTGGTCTGATTTTTTAGGTGAAATAGTGAAGTAGAGGAATAATACTGACACCGGAACAATGTGTAGACCTGACACTTCTTTGTGGAAATCACCACAGAACATCTCCAGAAGCTGCAGACGAATTTCATCGCCGACACTCTGATATACCCAAGCCCACCAGCTACAATTTTACGCGTGACAGAAGAAAATTTGGATTGTGTGAGACATTGTCTTCGAGTGCACGGTGCACATTTTGAACATGAACGATAAGCTTGCTAAACCATGTGAACATAAAGTCAACATTCATAAACTTTTCATATAGCACGCAACTTTTGAGACACACGATATAAGATAAATAAATTCTATGTTACTTACAAAATATGAGAAAAAATGATTAAAACCAAACAAACGCATTAAAAAAAATAAATACTTGAAATAGCATGTAACAAAGGATATGCCTATGCTCGATTCTTTTGGAGTTGATCTCAGATGATCTGAAAAACAAGAGAAGGAAATACTCTTCCTTTATCCAGCCGATTACTTTGCATATTTATGGCTGCCTCAATCATTTATTCAACAAAAATAACCCCATTTACATCTTCTAATGCACCACGGCGACACAATGTAGTTGAAAACTACCCATTGTTCGAGATATAGTGGAGCCAAAAACTGTGGACGAAATTTGACAATGACGACAGGAAACCACTGATCTACGTAAGTTTTTTCTTCAGCCCGTTCTGATCAATTCCTCTGTATACGCTGAAGAAGGCAGTGTGGCTGCCGAAATGCGCATACATCTGAATAAAAAACTTATGTGGATCAATGGTTTCCTGTCGTCATTGCTACCCATTGTTGTTTTGTCGTTTAGGCCATCTAGGGACCACGTAAATTAACACTCATGATTTTCTATCATGTACCAGATTTATTTTTGAAACTGGAATTGTTAGCTCCAGAATATAGATGAAAGGACGATAATGAAAAGGTATAAACACAAACATCCATGCCCTCGGCGGGATTCGTACACGCGAATAGCTGCTTTTGAACGCGACAAGACCTGCGCCCTAACGCTCTCGGCCACCGAGCCGGCACCCAATTGGTTTAATATGTTATCGCCAAATTTTCAATTACTGCTTAACTTTTGGAGGTGAGTGCATAACGGAGTACGAGCCTAAAAGCTGAAATGTCTTTTGGTGTAGTAATATCATAGGTGCAAAATTCATATTACTTAGTGTCCTATATTATCTAAATTTTAAAGATATTGAGACTGCTATCTCAGGAAATAAACAATGAACTTTCATGTAGCTAATATGGCAAAACTAATATGGCAAACAAAACTCATATATATTACTGAACAGTACATAAAAGAAACGTCACTCAAGATTACAGGGCAATTACTGTATATATCGGGAATTTAATTATACAAGATAACACGTTAAACCAAATGCCTTAATACCACAAATATTTCACACAATTCTCACAAACAATTACACCTGGGAAATTGATGTTTAATATCTTAGTAGATAGGTTTTGGTGCCCCGCATGTAATAGCAAATAGAATTTTAATGTACAGGTAGTTTTAACCGTTCAGATAAAATAGATGACAAAACAATCAAATTTAAATTATATTTTCATATAAAAATTGAACACAGCGTAGTAAACCCTGAAAAAGCTGACGTTTCGGATAGAGGCTTTGCCAAAGAAAAGAACTTCCAGGGTGATTCAGTCAATTTCTGACCATTTGAGTACTATGATTTATTGACCCATTAATGTTTAGAAACTTAGCATTTCAGTATGATATTTTAGGCAGTTGGGAGTTTTTATTCCCGTGGAAAAGTCTTGATGATA
This sequence comes from Rhysida immarginata, assembly GCA_023313115.1. Lineage (NCBI taxonomy): Eukaryota > Metazoa > Arthropoda > Chilopoda > Scolopendromorpha > Scolopendridae > Rhysida > Rhysida immarginata. Next base: position 98,938 of record JAHWFO010065433.1, read on the forward strand.
TGCTCAATGGGGCCACCACGAACGTTTTGAACTACTCGCAGCCGAATGGTGAAGTTGTTCATAACTCTATCCAGGATTTCGGCATCCACAAAGGTGCAGCAGTCGACGATGCTTTGTCGCATATGGTCTAAGGTTCTTGGTGCTGTAGTGAACACACTGTCTTTAAGGAACCCCCAGAGATAAAAATCACATGGGTTTAGGTCAGGACTCGTAGGGGGCCAAAGAAAGCCACCCCCGAATCGATCTGGAAACCTGTTTGAAATGGCACGATTTACGAATTTCTGATTGAGAAAGTCTAGTTGCGTGAGGCCTAGCCCCATCCTGTTGAAACCATTGATGTCGAAGCGGTATACGCCTCCTTCGCAGCTCGGAGATGAAGAAGGTTTCCAACATGTTAAGGTAAGCCTGTGACGTTACGGTGCCCTCAAAAAAGAACGGACCAATGATGCCTCCTTTGGAAATCGCGCACCAAGCTATAACCTTTCGTGGATGAAGAGGTGACTTAGGATCTCAAGAGGGTGCTGGGAACCCCAAAAACGAACGTTGTGTTTATTAACGTCACCTGACAGATGGAAGAAGGCCTCATCTGACACCCACAGGTTGTCCACAATGTCCTGATTGGCTTCCATTTCTGCTCCAAACCCCATCGCTTCTGTCTTCCAGTGTCTGTTACCTCCTGATAAACATGGATGATCTTATACGGGAACAGGTGGAAATCCTTTCTCAAAACTCGCCACGTCGTGGTATCCGACAGTCCTTCTTCAATGGATAAGCGGCGAACAGATTTTTTGGTAGGGGAATCGACCAACCTTGTGCGAACATTTTCAACAACTTCGGCCGTTCGAACACGAGCTTTTCTCCCGCCTTTTTTCTTGCCTTTTCTCGCCTTTTTTCGTGCCGTCCAGTGGCACGAAATTGCTTGACAAAATCCATGATTGCTTGGCTGCCTGGGGCGTCTCGAAGCTTCTACTCCTTCCGGAACTTTCTTTGCACGGTTCCAGGTGATTTTGTCTCGAAATACCATTCGACAACCTTGCATTTCTGCTCTGTTGATAAAGCGGGCGCCATTTTTCAACAATACGATTTTTATGCAGCGTCGTTGCAACAATATAAACTCCAACTATTTAGAAATTCGATATGGCGCTCATATTCTTTCAATCGTTTATCCCTAATGCACGTCATTCGAGTGAAATGGTCAGAAATTGACTGAATCACCCGGTAATAGAAAATTATCCTGAATATGTTGAAATAGGAATATTAGAAGATGACTTTTATACAGATGTAGGGAGGGGGGGGGGGGAGAAAGCATTGGCTAATGGGAAGAAAAAACCAATGGGAAGCAATCACTATTTTCATTAAGAAATAGTCACTTCTAACATTGTGAATCCAGTTTTACCGTGTGTTTCGAAAGTTCCCGAACGTAGGAGATGACTTTCCCTGCATATCGTACTGTTGTGCAGGTATGCTGAAGGGCTGGTAGACAGGAGCCACCGTCTTTCAACCTCTCTTTTTCAATTAATAGATGCTCCTACTCGTTACGAATCCCGCTATTTATTTTACCGAAATGCAAATACGCGAATATGAGAGTTAAATAAAAGGTTAAAGTAAAAAATACTAGAAGTTTTATTTATAAAATCTACAGTATACGATATTAAGCTTATATCGGTACAGTAACAGTTTAAAAAGCGTTTATAGCGCTGAAAACAAACAAATGAAATACAGTATGCAAGAACGAGCAGAGATGGTTCTCCTTTGATGTAACCTAAATGTACCGTTTCCTTTGGGAATGTAAAAAAATTGAGAAACTTTGCCACTATGTAAAACTGATTTTATATAATTTATTTCAGCACATGGAAGGCCGAACAATACTTATGCTGTCATAAATTAGGCTTTCACTACATACAGAAAGGGCAGTTCAGGAACCTTTGAAACATACAATATAAATAGTCTATCTATTAAGTGATTGAGCTCAGGCATTTCATAATGTTACTCATTCTTCTTTCAGGCCGAGGAAAGTTTCAAAGGAGCGGAGAACTCGCCGACACCTTGATTGAAAGTGAGTTAAAAGTTGTAACTTAAAAACAATATTTACATATAATATAAACGTTCATTTTAAAAATTTAGATATCCACCTAAAAATCGATAAAAAATATTATCTTTTTATCTCATACATTTTATTTCTAGAATATTTCCTACAATTTTAAAAGCAATTTACCTAAAAAAAATTCCATCTTTAAGCCATTATTTAAAATTATTAACCTATTTCCTGCTTCCGTCGATATATAAATTATTAAGAAAGTTATCAAGAACAACAGGAAACCACTATTCCACATCAGATGTTTATTACAACGTATGCGTATTTCGGCAGCCAAGCTACCTTCCTCAGAGAAGTTCTGTTCTGATAAAGTAGAAGACAATCGACAATCGAACAGTGTAGTGTATCGGTATTCGAGTGGAACTTGAAGCAGAGCTTCCATAATCTCACCCTTCATAATCATATTCCAAGGGAAATACACTGAGCTAGAAAAGAAGCCTGATGTACCCACAAGGGTCATCCAAAGTATGAAAGAAAATTGCCTCCTCTTGGTGGAGGAAAATTTGATTGACGACTGTCTAGACTAGAAGCAGACCACTAGTATTAGATAAAACACGACTTATGAAGTCCAGTAATCTGGAAATAAGACATTAATATCAAGTATATGCCTTGGATCACGATATCTCTTTCTATGCATAGGATGCTTTAAAATGCCCGAGACTAGCTCGTTGCTATGATATTCTATATTAGGCAGCATGGATTCCATGAGCCCTTGAACGTATTTGCCAATATGAGTCATGTTGAAGTCATTAGAAATGGAGGAATTGCCAACAATTCTCCGATCTTTTTGCGCAATAGTCCTAAGGGTAACGTTTTGGAACGTTTGCAGTTCTTTCCATCTAGTTTTACATATTGTGGCCCAGACGGGCATACCATAGGTCAAGATAGTCCGAACAATGACCTTATAGAGTAGGAGTTTATTATCAATGTTTAGAGCACTATTCCGGCCCAGCAGAGCAATCAAGCTAAACTTGGCTCTCCTGGCCTTATTCAACGCATAAGTTGCGTGGGGAGTCCAGGTAAGTTTAGAGTCAATAACAACACCAAGATATTTACAAGTTTCAACCCAGTCCAGTTTTTTGCCATATAGTGTTAGAGAATCTAATGATCTCTTTCTCTTCTTGGAGACAAACATCGCCTTGCATTTGTCTACATTCAATTTTAGCCTCCACTTGCTAAACCAGCTTTCACACTCTTTTAGAGCCTTCTGCAGCCGCGAGACTACTACGGCTGGTTGACGAGCACAGGTCAGTATAGCAGCGTCATCTGCCTAAAAAAAGAGCTTACATTTAGAAGGACTTGGAAAGTCTCGCATAAAATAATTGAATAATACTGGCCCCAGGACTGAACCCTGTGGGACACCAGCTTTTACTTCATACATAGGAGATAGACTATCTCCAACTCTGGCCTGAAAGAACCGGTTGGAGAGAAACGAGTGTATCAGAGTAATTATGTCTTGAGGAAATCCATCCATAATCATTTTAAAAATAAGACCATCGTGCTAGACTTGGTCGAAGGCTTTGTGTACATCGAGAAAAACGACCCCACAGTACATAGAGAGATTAAGGGGCTCATTGATATCCGCTGCGAGCCTCCATGTTTGGAGTTGGCAGGAATGGTTTGAGCGAAAGCCAAATTGTTCATCGCGGATGAGATCGTTGGCATCACAGTGCTCAATGAATCTCTTGAGAATTGTTTTTTCCAGGATTTTGGAAATTGATGGTAACAAGCTGATGGGCCTGTAGCTAACAGGATTTGTAGGATTTTGTCCTGGCTTAGGAATGCTTAAGACAACTGATTGCTTCCAAGCATCCGGGAAGTAAGTGTTCTTCCAGCAGTCGTTAATCACTTTTGCAATATCTTGAATTGTATTTGGAGGTAAATTTTTCAAAGCAGTGTTCTTAATAGAGTCTTTACCTGGAGCTTTTCTCGTTTTTAGATTTTTAATGATGCTTAGGACTTCATTTACATTAATGCTATGTTTTGGGAATTCATTGCCGCGAATATTATAGAAGCCAGTTATGCAGGATTTTACTTTCTCAGACATATCAAGTCCTATCTGCCGACCATCAGTAGGCGTGACAAAGTGTTCTGAAAGTGAACTTGCAATAAGCTGCGAGAAAATGATGCATTTGAAGAAATGATGATGAAAAGATGATAATGAAAAGGGACAAATACAAACATCCATGCCCTCGGCCCGAGCCTGCAAAATGTCATATAGGTTACATTTATCTAACAGAAAGAAAAAGAATATGCTTAAATAGCAATAAAGTAAATTGAATCTTAAGAAACTATAACGAATTACAGGTAAAGAAAAATTGGCAAATGATATATTTAACGTCTTATACAAGGCTATAAACGTTACAAAAACACATTCAACGATGGAGACCATATTCAATGTCACGTGGCACACCATGATAAGTTTATAATTTGGAATCAGTTTTCCTCCGCACAACCCTCTTGATTTCTCAACCCTTATCCTCAGACGTTAATGACCGATTACATACCAGAGCAATCTTGCGGTGTGAACCTCTACTCAATCTTGTGGACTAAAAGGTTGGCCGTTTTCATTTACTCTGTTTCACCCAGACACGTGGTCCAACTAACATCCAATTATATGAGTACGAGTTGTATTGTTGAATAATTAATTAAAAAATAAGCAACTATGTTAATTAAAGAAAATAGAAAAAATAAAATAAATATTAAAAACAATTGATAAATGAAAGTCACCCAATGTGAAGCAATACAATTTATGAAGTGGACGGAACACAGATGAATCGAAGGTCTTGTGGAGCTTATTATGTAGATTTGGGTGAAGCAGACGAAACACAGGTGGAAAGAAGAAACACATGAAGGTCTTGGTGAAGGTTTGGGAGAATTGTTACAAGAAAAGCACAGGAAGAAACACATTAACAGTAGAAGAAGAACTATGATAAGAGTCCGATGATCAGGAACGTTAATAACAATTTTAATAGGAATTGAATAATAAAAAAACGTTTTCGGGATATTTTATCCCATCTTCAGTTTATAAAACTTTTTTAAATGAAATTTCCATTAAAACATTATGAAAACAATAAAATCAAAACAATGTGTTTGATTATTGTGAACAAGGTAGTGTTCCTAACATGCATTAGGAAACTGTCATCTTCCCTGTCTTATCGCTGCAGAAGCAAGAAACAGATTTCCACCCGGGAGGTTTTGTGATCCTCGGGGAGTTGCTTAGGGATCCATCTGGCACAGATCATGTTGAATTTCATGGATGATGGTCCCCATATTGCCAGTGCTGATATTCAGTATTGAAGCCAATTTTCGGACATGAATCCCTTCTCAGCTCATTTGTTCTTGCGATGATGCCATCATTGGCAGCAGTTACTGGCCTTGCCTTATAAATTTCATTGGCAGTGGATTCTCGTCCTGCTTCAACCATTCGGCACCAAGTAAAGACAGATGATCGAGACAAACATGACTCGGTGAACTGTCTTTAAAGTCTCTGGTGAGTTCAGATGCTATCACACCTTCGTTGTGAAGAAACTTAATGATTATTCGTTGTTCCACTTCGGTCGACACATCGCTGTCCGCCATTTTGTTTAAACAAACAATCGGTTGTCATGGCAACCGGATGAGTGGTGCTGCATTTGCATGACGGACGGTAGCTGCCATCCCAACAATGAAAGTTTAGATGTTAAAACAACGTTGAAATTTACAAAAAATATGAAGTCCAGGTCAAACTTGAACGCCCCTCATATATTGATAAAATGCAATAATCTTTATTATTAATACAGGATACTTACTGAATTTCAAGGGGTGCTTCTTTGGGTTATTTTAAGAATCTTTTGTCTTTTGAAACTTTCGGAATGTCGCTTTGTTTCGAAGATTTTTCGACAAAAACTATCTTGTAGTAGCTAATATTCTATGTAAAGCTTGTTAATGTACAAGGTCTAAAAAGTTCGGTGAATGGAAGCATAAAAAAAAATAAAACAAAACATGGGAACAAAATATCTATATTCAATCTAAAGTAGCATTCTTTGGAATGAGTCAGCGAAGACCTCTTTTGGGATCGATCGAAGTACAGATGTCGCACTCCATAGGATGTCTGGTAAGTCTGCAAAATGTGCGCTCTTCAAGACCCCCTTGAGGCGAGGGAACAAAAAGAAGTCTGCAGGTGCCAGATCAGACGAGTATTGTGGATGTGCGATAACAGTTATACGGCGTTGGGCCAAGACTCCACTTTTCACTCCGGTACATCTATACACGTTCTATACACATGGAGCAACATTGCAAGCGTTTCTGTGGCCATTTTCCCAATTTGTAAAAAAACTTCATGTTTATCCGTTGCTCCATTTCGATTTGACGTGAGTTTTCGCACACAAGTCGTTCGACTGCCCGTAGCGTCGGTTTCTTGCACTCCTTGCTAGAAGTCGCCATTGCCCTCTCTGTGCGCATGTGCGTGGCCGCAATTTTATCTCACGTTGCTTTTGAGATATCCATCCATTCACCGAACTTATTAGACCACTTTGTATAATAACTGGTGAAAATGAGTACCAACAGGATGCATGAATCCAATCTTCTCCTTGACTGGCGAACTCTCTCAAAAAAATTAAGGTGGTTTCTTATTGCATTATACCAATCAACTATCCCATTTCTCAAATCTTCTACATTTTTCATGGGGCCATTTGATGTGTAACGATTTCTGATGGTCCCATGCAGTAATGTGGTCGGACTTGTGAGTGCAAACAAAAACACCGTTTTTAATAATCAGAATGTTGTTGAAAGTTCTGTCGAAGCACTTTTATCGCCTTGTATCTTCGAAACAAAGGCAGCATTCCGAAAATCATCAAAGGACAAAAGATTCTTAAAATAACCCGAACAATAATCCCTTGAATGTTTGCGTACGTTTAGTAAACACCCTCTTTATACAAATGCGGGTTTTTTTTTTAATTTGTAAATTAAAATTCTTAAAACTCTTTTCTTAAATTCCCCTTTAATAGAAGTTCTTTATACATACGAGTAACATTTCCACTGCTCTAAGGTAGTAACATTTCCACTGCTCTAAGGTTATATTAAGACAGGGTTAAAAAATATTACCCAACATGAATTTCAAACATTAGCATATACCTCCTTAAAAAAGTAAATTAATATTGAATTAATAATTAAGGCCTCAATAACACAAACGTCCTTTGACATTATCTTCTTTTATTTATTTTCATATTCAGACATTCAAGCCAGGCAAAGGAAATACTTCACAGGCCTCCAGTTGCCACGCATTTTATGGTTGGAGAAGAAATATTTACCTCTGGAGAAACTCTACGTTGAACTGACCCTACTAAAGAAAGACGAAAGAGGAAGAGAAATGACGGAAACCATTGAATTGGACGACATGTTTAAAATGGAAGAACAGGAGGATCATTTTCGTCCACGAATATTCATCGAGGGTCACCCAGGCTTTGGGAAAACTACTCTTCTCCTAAAAATTCTCTCCGATTGGTCTAGAAAGCAACCTTACGTCTATAACCCCTTTTATTTGGTATTTTTAATTCTACTGAGAAGTTTTAAAGGTGATCTAGAGGCCCACTTCCATCAACAATGTCACAACGCAATTGATAAGACAGAAGTTTCTCAAACAATCCAGTCCATCGAAGGGAAAGTATTGGTTCTTATGGACGGCTGGGATGAGGCCACAAAAGAAACAAAAGAGACCCTCGTACCTCTGCTCAAGAAATTTGTGTACCCCAACACGACAGTCGTGGTTACCTCTCGCACTGGATTCCATGACTGGCCACAAGAGCAAGATATTTTGAACGATGCAGGATGTGGAGGTTACGAACAATACAAACTATGGGATAAAAGGATTCAGGTGAAAGGAATTTCACGTGACAAAAGAAAGGAATTCCTTCGGAACTATTTAGAAATCGATCCCACTGACTTGGACAGGACCATCGATAAATTACCCGTTCGTTTCGACAATTTCTATCGTTGTCCTTTGTTCCTCTTGTTGTTAGGGGTACTCATAGAAGAAAAGAAATTCGATGAAGAGAAAATCAAAACAAAGACTCAGCTGTATAAAACTATTTTCAATTTTGTTGTCAACCGAAGTTTAGTGAAGAAGGACAAATTGAAGAAAGACGTAGACATCGACTTATTTGATCCGAACAACAGCCAAAGTTCATTTTACAGAGATGTAGTAATTTCTTTTGGTTGTTTATGTTTGGAAAAACTGAAAGCGCAGAGCCTCTCATTTAGAGAAAGCGAAATTCTTGTGAAAGAGATCAATGTTTATGATTTGGGATTTCTTACAAAAATTGTCTTGTTCGAGGAACACCAAGAGAAATCAGAGCTCGAACCAATTCACAAGAGTTTCTTGGAGTTTTTGGCAGCCTTTTATCTCTCGACGATCCATGAAACAAAGTTAACAACGGAAGTAAAAGAATTATTTAAAGCGAGAATTACGCCTACGAGGGACCAACTTGTATATCATTTTTTGTGTGGATTATTCGACTCAGACGCGGCGAAATTGTTCCGTTCATTTTTGCCATTCAAGGATATCATTCGCCTACTCGATGTCAGACATCATTTTCAGTGCAATTTAGAACCCATTTTAAATGAAGTTGTCAATTCTAATGAAGAAATTTTCGTATCTTTAAGCCCCTTTACCGGTACTCCTAAATATTTGATAGATGGCGATGATGATGCTGAGGAGTATTTTCCTTCAGTCGAATATGTAGAGAGATGGATCAATCCTGTCGTTAAGCTTTCCAGTGAAATTCAAGTCATGAAAGAATTGAGAGTAGATAGAAAATGCTTAGACAGGATTAAATTCTTAAGTTGTTTAAAATCTTTTCGAATTAAAATAATAATAATAGACACGAGAGAAATTAAACGTTTATCATCGATAAATGGGAATCTTCATTGTCGCAAACTGGTCATTCAGTATTGGTATGAAGATCTTTCTGAATCCTTCACAAGCATATTAGAGAAGTTGTCTCAATTTTGTCGTTCGGATCAACTGCACTTGGAATTAAATTTTCCTCATAAAAAAAAAGAGCTGAAACCTTGGATGCGTGTGCTCAGTCAATTTTGCAAGGATCTTATGAATGGAGGACTAAAGAACGTTAATATCTATCATTTGTCGGTTTTAGATATAAAAAAAAATGATTATCATTTGCTTTCATCTTTAATTTCGGATCTTATTAAAGGAAAAGCAGTTAAGTTTGGAATAAAATTATCATTTGAAACGCCTCGTCAATCTAAAACTTATGAAGATTTACACGAATATATTATTAATAGTCATATCCGGTCGTTATGTATTCATGCTAAAACAACTATCGATATCCCTTCAGCGATTTTTAAACGCCATCTAGGGTGGACATATTTAGAATTAGGAGGAATTTTCAAATCACCGAAGAATTTTGATAATATTCTATATACATCAGTAGAGAACTTAAGTTGCATCGACTTCAGTGTTACAAGCAGGGCTCTCCTTTCAAAAGTGTTATTAAAATGTGATGGTATTAAAAAATTAAGTTGCTATAATATTGATCGAATCGCAGATAAAGCACTAGACGGATGGAGGGGATTCCTCACTATAGAAGCGCTCGAATTAAACAAGCAAAGAATCAAGAAACAAACATTGCCTATGATCAGTCGTTTCCAAAACCTCAGAAAACTCAAGATAAATGAATTATGCGTAGACAGTAATAACAGCACGAGAAAGTCAGACTTTGATCTACTGCTTAAGATGATTTCTTCTCTTTCCGTTTTGAACACACTCTCCATGCAATGCAAAGATGATCAAATATTGTATAAATTTTTGGAAAGACTCTCCCGTCTTACAGAGGAGGAAAAGAAAAAGATGCCGCCGTTGAAGAAACTAGTTCTCAACTCATCTCGAGTGAACCCATTTCCAATGAACGAAATCATAGAACAATATAAATGGATCACATATCCCAAAACAGGTAATTTAAATCTATTTAATACAGTTTTTGATTTTATAATAAATCTATTTACCTCACTCTTTATGAAAAAAATCTAATTCTTTAGGTATACAACATCTTAATAAATAATGAATATAAACTGAGCTGAATCTCCAAACATCAAGTAGAGATATTATTTGAAAAAAATGGAAGAAAAATCGGCGACCTGGATTCGAACCAGGAATCTTGATTGTTATATGCTAGACGCCTCTAACAATTAGACTATCGCAGACACCCATACAGCCATGCTGTCATTAAGTGTTTTAAAGACGGGAGGCGAGCACCCGGCTCAGAGATCGAGAATTTCCACCCGCCTCCAATTGGGCTTACCACCCTGATAACTTGGTTGTCTTTAAAACAATTACGGCCAGTTGCAACAAGGTCAGTTAAAACTAACTCTTCGTTAAAGTCCCGGTTTAAATTTTTTGCGTTGCATCAAGCAAGATTAGGACTTAGCCAGACGTTAAGCAGCAGTTTAACTTAAACGCTCGATGACCACGGTTTAGTTTCATAGTTAGCGAAGCAAAATGGCATTCCGAAACAGAAATATTTTCAACTAATTGGATAAACTAATTATCAAACAGATAAATGGATAAACTAATTGTGCAAATTATTTGGATAAGCCATTTGGTTAAGCTAATTATCAAACAGCTATTTGGATAAGTTAAATGGATGAGCTCTTTGGATAAGCTATTTTCATAAACGGATTGGTTAAGCTAATTATCAAACAGGTAAATCGATACGCTATTTAGATATTCTAGTTGCCAAACAACTAATTGAAAATAATCAGGCATGTTGACCGGAAGTGTAATTGGAGCAAAACGAGCCAATCACCGTCCTCGTTACTCAAATTACACCCAGTTAGCTAACTGAGACTTAACTAGGATCGGTGCAACATTTCTCGGTTAAATGACTAAACCAATCGTTAACTAACTGAAGGTTAGACCCGTGTTAACTGACATTGTTGCAACCGGGTGACACAATGGCTGCACAGGTGTCTACGATACCCCAATTGGTAGAGGCGTCGAGCATATGATACTTGAGGTTCCTGGTTCGATTCCAGGTCGCAGAATTTTTCCTTCCATTTTTTCAAATAATATCAATACAGCATCTTCATTAAAGAATACCTCGGGTTTCCTAAGTGAATAAAATAGCCATTTCATAGCGCAAGTTTAAGATGCCCATATTAAGAAGTTGGCTGCAATGATTGCAGCGGCCATGCTACAAATGACGGCAACAACCTTCGCCCGTGGCCACCGCGTTTACCGAACTGCACGCCATATGACTGTCTTTGGAGATTCGTTAAAGACATCGTGTATATTGCACCATTGCCATCGTCCCTCCTAGAGCTTAGTGGTCGAATATTGAAGGAATGTCATTATCGTTTTGATGCGAGCCGTAAACCAAAACTTGGACAGTTCTCTCCCCAATGGCGCAAGTTGCATCCGTGTAAAGCAGGTAATGGCTATTTTATTCACATAGGAAACAGCACCATTCTTATTCTTAAGAAAGACGCTGCATAATTAAGATATACAGTGTGTTTACGAACAGATATATACTTGTGTATATCACAAGTTTAAGAGTAGTAGAGGTCAAGTTTGGCATCTAAAGTGGGGGGGGGGGTAGTGGAGGGCTAATTTTTGCCACTAAATTGGGGGGGGGGGTCGCAAATGAATCCTTGATACATAAAAAATTGTCAAACATATTTGGAGTTGTTTGAGGATGTTCCCTTGACTGTCCGAAGAATCATGTGGCTTCAACACGACGGGGCACCAGCCCAATATAACTGCTGCTAGGCGTCGTTGCATGGATGCAAGAAGTGCGCGGTGTGTGTCCGATGGTATGGCAGTCCATTCCGCTTGAAGCGCTGTCCACAGAGCTTCGAGAGTCATAGGTGGACGGTCCAGCTGCCGTACATGGCGATCAAAGTGCTCCCACAGATGTTCGATTGGATTGATGTCCGGCGAATTAGCGAGCCAAGGGAGCAGTCGAAAATCAGTAGTGTTCCTCGAATCAATCCAGAAGAAGAAGTGCCTTGTGGCAGGGTGCATTTTCCTGCTGGAACACACCACATTAGGGGAACATCGTGAGCATGTACGGGTGCACCTGGTCCGCTACGATTGACAGATAGCCATAGGCATTCAAATTGCCCTGTAGACGAATAAGTGGACATAATTGCTTCCAACAGAAGATCCCCCACACAACACCCACCAGCCTGTTTTCGACCCACAAAAGCCTCCTGCAGTCTCTTTTCATGGCGTTCACGACGCACTCGCCATCGCCCTCGCAATTTTATGGAGCAAAAACCTTGACTCGTCGGAGAAGGTGACCTTAGCCCACTCGTCTGTGGTCCAATGATGGTGCTCACGTCAAAGTCTAGGCGTCGTTGACGATGACCCCTGGTCAACATTGGTGCAGCAACCATGCGACGACTGTTCAGGCCCATCCGTAGTAGGGTGCGTTCAACGGTAATGTCAGATACATGTCTGTTGGCACCACTGTTGAATCTGGTGGTCAGTTGATGGACTGTGGTTCTCCTGTCACATTTTAGGAGTCGTCGTAGGCGCTGCTCATCCCGTTGGTCGATGGCTCGTGATCCTTTACAGGGATGGCGTTGGGACGCGATTTCTGTCCCTGCTGTCCACTCTTTGTACACCTTCACTACAGCGGACCGTGAACAGTTCACAAATCGCGCCGTGTCGGAGATGGTGCAACCCTTGCTGCGATAGCCTATTATCATCACTTTTTGGATTCCGCTAAATCCGAACGTTTGCCTATCTTGAGGCTCATGCACCTGCCGTTTCATGCACCAGCTTTAAAGCTTTTTCAGCCTGTTATGCAAATTTTGCAATGTGTAATAGTTGTTGGGGCGAACCACGCCTGTGCCTTGAAGGGGTGCTGGTCATAATTCATTGATATGACAGTGTAGGTGAATTCGAATTGAGAACACAAATGAATCAGTCTGGCTGTATTAGATCCGATGCACTCACCAAACATGGCGCAATAAGTTATAGGAAAGCAGGCGGCGTTGCGATCTTCAGAAATATTAACTCTTTAACCGAATGCGAACATACACTGATAGACTGGTCAAACTATAGATGAATGATTGACGCTGGTATGGGTAATATTTGTATGGTTAAAGTGTGGTGAGATTTATACTAGGCATTGTTTAAAATCATCCTAATGTTCGATATCTGATATGGCAATGTTGTTGTCCTGTGCGATGATGAAATATTCACCTATCAAAGACAACATGGAGGTGGATACTGATGTGCATATTATGATATTTGGAGACTTCAATGTTGATGTTATATTAAACTTACAGCTCTTGCCTTTGCGAAGAAACGTTTCAATTTAGATTACAAGCAATCGAATCACCTACTACATTGCGTGGCAGTAGTACAGATTTGATATTGATTCTAGTCTGTTGACATTTGTATCCTACTTCTCTTATCACAGACCACTGATTTGTAAGGTGTGAATGACTTATAATTAAGGTTCGGTTAAAAATAACGAGTCTGGTTAAAAAATTATGATATATTGCAAGTATATTGAACATTTTATGTTAGAAATTGAAATTTTTAAATTGTGTTGTACAAAATGAATTCTTAGTCGCCATGTAGCCACAAGACGTATTCTACGACTTAACTAGCGGCCGTGTCTCAACACAGCCCCGTACAATTTTTTACGTTTTTCTTTCATTTATATACAGGGTTAGCAAGAAATAAGTTTCCTTCTTGAGAGGGCTGTAGAATGCATTCCATTGGTCCAAATGAGATAAAAATTTGAATTACAGATAATTCAAATGAAGCTCTTGACATTTATTAAATAAAAATTTTTAGTACAAATATTCACAAGTAGATGGCGGTCTAACATAAATGGTATTTCGTTGCAAAATGTGAAACATCATGTGCGTTACAGCGCATGCGTATTAGCATTTTTCTTCGAATAAAAAGATGGCGAATTCTGCACGAGCATTAGCACATGATGCCTACGTTGCCTGAAAAAAGCGCTACAGGGAAAATTGTTCTACTAGAACCAGCATAATGCCGTTGCAGCTGTAAAGGAATTCCGTCGTATGAAGGTACTTCATTATGTTATTTCACATTGTTAAAGCATATGAAATGCATTTGTGTATTACAGCGCCACATATCGGCGGATTTTTTATAAAAATTTTTATTTAATAAATGTCAAGCGCATCATTTGAATTATCTGTAGTTCAAATTTTATCTCATTTGGACCAATAGAACGCATTCTACAAAAACCTCCTAGAAAGAAAGCCTGTGCACTGAAAATTCATACATTGTTACATGATCATAAGAAGTCATGATTTAGGGGTTATTATTGGCAGAAATACGATTAACAATGCCTTTTTATGATGATGTAACAGTGTATGAATTTTCAGTGCACAGGCTTTCTTTTTTAGGAGGTGTTGATTCTACAGGCCTCTGAACTGGGAGACTTATTTCTTGCTAACCCTGTAGTTATCTTTCTTTAATATCAGATAAGGTTATTTTGTTAAATAATTTTGTTATTCCATCATTTGAAGATGCAGGTTGTAAAACCTGGTAAACGCCGTGACAATCGGGTTTGAATTAATTCTACTGCTAGATGACACTCCCTAAAGGACTGTTTTCATCAATAATACTGCTTAAAAAAGTTACCAACAGAGGCGGGGGATCACCAATTTTGCTGGTAACGTCCAGAACTTTCGTGAAAAACCTTGTTAGCGATAACGCACTTTTGGCGCTTACCAGGTCTTCATTTAAATATACGTGTTTAATAAATGATTAATTTAACATCCTTGAAACTAGTTATGCAAGCCAAAAACTGAACACAAATCTAAATAAAGAAAATACAAAAACACTAAGCCACAAAAACATTTTTTACTGACTCAGATGTACATTTCGGGGGCGACGCTCCCTTCAATGTTTTTGTGGATTACTGTTTTCGTATTTTCTTCCTTTAGTACTGAAACTGTTTATACACACAGGTTTATGTGAGGTTTGCTCAATATATGGCAAACGATGAAAAACAACATTTCATGTGAGGCATTTTATGATTTAAAGCAAGTGTTAATGGACTGGCTATCGGCAACACGTAATATTAAGGGTAGTTATCGAGAGAGCTTGAACGAAAAGCTGGAGATTTCGGAAGCAAGGTAAGAGAATGACAATGGTGAAAATTTAATGATGAAAGAGTGCAACATCTATGATCAAGAAAATCAAACAAAATTGAAAAAATCAAATGAAAACACGAATGAAGGTACGAATAATAATTTTGATGAGATTCAAAAATTAACGTTAAATAAGTTAAATGACTTGATCATATCTATCTTCTATATATATAAAGAAGGATGTTTGTGTGTGGGTCTGTTTGTATGT
>JAHWFO010065433.1:119386-182375 GCA_023313115.1 Rhysida immarginata
CTTGTTTTGAAACTAAATCAAACAAACGCTGTGGCATTGATTTTATTAAAGATTCTACTTCTGGAATTGCAATTTCATCCCATGCATCTAGGATAGCCTATTTATGTTCTCTAACAGAGTTAAATTGACGATTTTGTTTGTACACCCGACGTGCTAGTTGAGCCCAAAGATTCTCTATTGGATTCATATAAGGACTCATTGCTGGCCAATCCATGACATCAGTTTTCTGATCTTGAAACCATTTCTTAGTTGCTTTAGAAACGTGACACGACGCATTGTCTTGCTGAAAAATCCATGAGCTGCCACATTTTAATGGACCAAATGGAATCATCTTGCTGTACAGCAGTTCCTGGTACTGCTGCGAGTTGAGCCGTCCATCGATGAATGCAATATTCGTCTTTCCTCCGGCCCCAAATGCAGCGCAGATCATAACGGATCCACCGCCAAAGTTTCTGCTGAATTTCACCTTCGTTTCCTTCCGCAGATCATGCCAATAATAGGCATTTCCATCGGGACCATCAAAGTTAAACAAGACATGATTCCACTGATGGTCCCAAGTCATCACATTTCGAGCCCACTTTGTGAGCTTCAGTAAGTTTCGGTCGTTTGGCTAGTTTCATAGCCCGTGCATTAGGATGGTTCTTCAAACTTCTCCACACGGTTTGATGAGACACCTTCTTTCCTAAGCTTGCTTGAATCTGTCTTACTGACAGTTCTTCATTCGTGGCAAGATGAAAGATGCGCCGAGAATCACGTTCACTCAACACTGGTTTTTGAGATTTTCTTTTAATTTTGTTATAATCATTTCCTTTTTTTAGCACATTATGTATGGCTTTTTGTGATCGTCCAGTTAACTTAGCAATGACCCTCTGAGACTTTCTTTGTCCATGATTCATTATCATTTGAGGTATACCGAAAGCCTACGAACGGATTGAATTACATACCAAGCGATTCCAGCCACCCTTGGAATCAAAAAATATCTACTTTCATTTCGATGATTGACAGAGCTATTAGTCTCCCACTAGGTCAATCCTCATTCAAAAAAGAAATTTCCTTGATTCAGAATATTGCAGTTAAAAATGACTACAGCACACGTACCATCACCGATTTGGTAAGGAAGAGGAAGTTAAAAACGTTCATGGACGAAATCACTACCTTCAACCGGACTAAAAATAGAGGGAGAGTCATATCCTTACCTTACAATAAATCATTAATCAAAGGTCTCAATTCTGTCTTTAAATCTTTTAATACTTCGTTATCTTTTAGCAATCCCAACCAGACCAGGCATTTATTACCCAATCCAAAAGACCCGATTCCACCACTACAGAAATCAGGAATATATGAAGCTAGATGTTCCCAATGCCCCATGAGATACAAAGGACAAACTTGCCGGAATATTGAAACAAGATTCGGAGAACACATGAGACACACAAGATATGGTAGAGGGAATCAGTCATCCATAGCCAAACACTCGCTAGATACCGGGCATGAATTTTTATTAAGCAATGTAAAACTTATTGAGTCAATAAACAAGAAACACCTTCTGGACGCCTTCGAAAGCTTAGCCATTCAAAAAACAGATGAAAAATTATTACTCAACTTAGATAGGGGTCCTATTAGCGAATCACCATTGATCAAATGGGCGACGCACTTACCCAATCAACAAAATTCAGTTGGATCTTTTTGTCTTGATTGGCTTCTGTCCGTTATAAATACTCAGCAAGTTCTATTCCAAGTCAGTTCTCTCAAGTTCTCTCGAGGTGCTCCTTGGCTGCTGAAAAGCGCTTACAGACTCAGGTTGTATTTTTTCATTTTATTTTCGGTCTTTTTCTTTTTGTTCATTTCCTGTTTCGTTGTGGAAAAAGAGTTTTATTTTATTCTCAAGTTAATCAATGACAATTATGCCAAAAACATCCGAAAAATTTTTTAAATTTATTATTTAACTAGATGGATCCTGTCAAAATTTGACTGAGAACACCCCATCTTGTTATTAATCCCCATCGCTTTAATTAAAAAATAATAAAATAAAAAATTGTCAGAGCAACAAATAGAATAATCAGAGCTTAAATATCTCATTATGCTCAAGAATAAGAAATGAGTTAATATATAAAATCAAAATAGCTTTAAACTAAATTTCTCTGAAAGTATTAAACTGAGACATAAAGGGTCAGCGGATAAAATGATCAGTTTTTAAAGCTCTTTCTAACGATATAACATTTAACATAACATTTTCAGAGTTTTTCAGTAGTCACAATGAAAATGATCAAGGCAGGATTTTCTTTCTGCAAATCTTCAGTTTATTTAAGTCAAAACAATGATTGGATATTATCTCATTACAACAATCCCTGCCTTCTGATGGATTGTCGTAACTTTCTTTGTTGGCTTCAGATGCGCATGCGCAGAAATGCCAATTTTGCTCTTACAAAAATGCTTTGCATTTTAATATATAGGATTATATATTTTAATAGTAGAGAATATTAAATGATTTGGACAAAAATGTTTTTTGTAAAAGTAACGGTGATTAGTAGGGTTGTGCGCGAATGACTCCTGGAACCGGGAGAATTGATTCTTTCAAATCGTGGCACTGGAGTCGAATCGCATGCGAGGAACCGGTTCCACGAACGTCATACTCAACCACGAGGCGACGTTATCTGTAACTATTCAGGGTGTAAATGTAAATGTTCTTAGAAAGTTTGGAGTGTAAATAGCGATTCTACCGTTCGTTTAAAATAGAAAGATTAATTTTCACAAACTTGCCAGACCCTCAATCATTAAAATGTAAATATACCTATTTAAGAAGCTAAAAAGTACACTAGGCCTAAAAGCTTTATTTGAAATGACCGAAAAAATTCTGAGAAACATTTTTAAATGTGGAAACTGAAAGAAATATCCATTTCAGAGTACATTTCAAGAATCCTGTTGTTTTTTTACTAGATTCGTCATTCTTTTTATAGCTAAACTCGAACGTACTTCTTTCTATCTGTAACTCCGCGTAATCAATTATGCCATATAATTAACATCATAACATAATAACATCATTTTGTTATTTCGACGTGCCGAAATAATTAACATCATTTATATAAAATCGGCGACGGTGGACGTTGTCACAACAAAGAAAAAATCTAACAATGCGTTATCTAACAATGAGTTATTTTCCGATTATACAATCGGATGGTTCGCTTCTAGTTTTCCATAAAAACATGGACGCTTACTAATATATTTAATTGAATATCCATAAGAATTGCATAAAAATGATAAATTCTTGCATAGGAACAAATACTTCAATGAATTGATAATAGATGGTGCCACGGGTAAGAAGGGAACCGGTTCCAGAACCGGGTTACTCGATTCTCAGAGATCAGGAATCGATCTTACCCGATTCCTTCGCTAGCACATCCCTAGTGATTAGTGTATATTTTATTAAGGTTAAATTGAACTATCTGCACAAATCGCGAGATGACTTATTCCGCAAACTGAATTGTCGCGATTCCTGTAACCGGCCGGGGGGAAACCAACTGCCCCCTGTAACCAAATAGGTTGGGGTATATATCAATTATTTGCCCCCGGAGGGGGACGTCGTAGACAGAACGCCGAAGGCGTTCGAGTAACGGAAAACAGTGACCGGCGAGGCCCGCAGGGCCGAGAGTGGTACGGAAAACACTGACTAGCGAGGCCCGCAGGGCCGAGAGTGAGACTTGCGTTTGCGATTTGACTCGCGATTTGTGCAGATAGTTCAATTTAACCTTTATTAAAAACTAAAATATAGAATAAAGCATGACATGACAATTAACATGAAAAGTTTTTAAACCCTCAAATAAACAGATCAAATTGCACACTTGGATGAAAAAACTTTAATCTGTTTATGGTGTTCTTTACATACACTGTTTAAAACTTAAACGAAATCAAAAACGCGATAATGAACAAAAAAAAAAAGTCTATCCATATCGGATTCGAACTCTGCCATTCGAGGCAGTAGGAAGAGACTTTAACGATATTGTTGTCAGCCGCTATCGCTTATTATTGTCAGGAGGGAACAGGCGACGAGCAAATCCCAAGCGTATACCTGCTACCCTATTTTCATCAACGATATGAAATGAGTAGATCGCTCATGAGCTGCTTTCAGCGCCACCATCGTGTCCCCACTTGAAGGCCCGGCGGCCATTGCTTTGGTGGGGCGGCCATTGCTTCATCGATGTTTACGTGTGTAATTTTGCGAAGATAAACACACCAAAACTCAATGCCGATTTCTTGTTCAGCTTTAAATTGTAATAAAAGAAATATAAAAGGTTCACCACTCACCTTTCACAGGTGGATTTTTTATTTTCGGCGTCTTAGAATGTTTTTCTCATGTAAAAATCCTGGTCTTTGATATCGTGATTGGTTGATTAGATGTATCCAACGTTGTTATCGTCGTTTCAGTGATACCAGAATGATTCAGAGGTATTTATCAAATTATATACCGCATTTATTAAAAAACTTCTAAATTTGGGAGATCGCATAAGAAATATCAGACTACAAGCACGATGTTGATGGGGGAGGGGGGGTGCTTTCTCAGCAGGCGACAAAGCGGATTTACAGTAATGGCGCCTTGGCTGGCGATGTTTCCCACCATAGTAATGGCGCCTGCAGTGTAATAACATAGAAGAATGGAGATTAGTTCCATTTTTCGCCGCCTTCAAATTGCCCCAAAGATGGCGGCCAAATAAGCGATCTACTCATTTCATATCGTTGCTTTTTATTCAGAAGGGACAGGTCCATTCTAATCTACCTTGACTCTCAGTAAAAGTACTTGATTTTGCAACCGATCAGCATCCAGAAAGCTCAGCCCCTACGGAGCAAGTAAAAACCTTTTTGCACCCGACTGTACATTCCGCTATTTAGGAGCGCTGGAAAACAATGGTTGCTACTCTGTTGTTCGATTTACATAATTTGAATAAAAATCACGTGTCCAATGGTTCAGTGAAAATCAGTAGCCGTGGAGCATTAGGGTGAATACACGTGCAGGTGTTTTGCGAATATTACTGAAAATTTTTAGTCCCTCTATCAAATATCGTCTGCAGAATGCCACAGAGACGTCACTTGAGTGATCACGATCGTGGGCCAGCTGTTAGACAGCTTGAGGCAGAGCAATGTGTGACTGAAGTTGCGCGAGCGATGGGCCACAATGCTGCCACCAGAGGATCCGCTTTACGTGTGCATAGTGGTAGTCGTCGAAGGAGCACAACCGGTCTGGAGGACCGTAGCATGGCCCTTTCAGCAAAAAGAGGAAGAAATCAGAAGCCGCAGATCTTGCCACTGCTACAGGCACTCATGTTTCTGCCAGAACCATTTCCCGACGGTTGAATGATGTTGGGCTGTATTCACGGAAGCCTGTCAAATGCATTCCACTATCTCTGTTCCATCGACGGAAAAGATTACAGTAGAGTGATGTAACGAGCATCGTGCTTGGGGCGATCGGGAGTGGTCCATGGTGATGTTCTCCGGCGAGCCTCGGTTCACTATGCAGAGTGATTCCGGGCATCAACTTATCTGACGTGAAAAGGGAATTCGTTATCACCAACGTTTGGAAATGCAACGTTTTAGTCAAGGAGTAATAGCGTGTGTTTGGGGGGGGGGGGGATCTATTATTCCTCCTGGATCACGTTCGTCTTTTCCGTGGAGCAGTTGGTCCGGACTTTGTGTTCATGGACGACAATGCCCGTCCACACAGGGCGAACGTGGTATCGGGTGTTCTTGAGAGTGAGGATATCAAGGATTTGCAGTAGCCTGCATGCTCCCCGGAGCTCAATCCGATAGAACATGCCTGGGACGCTCTTGGCAGACGTGTGGCAGAAAGGAATCCCCCTATTAGAACGCTGCAGGAACTGACAACTGATAAGATCCCGGCTGCTCTTCTCAATACTCTGGTGGGAGGGAAGAATGCCAAACAGATGCAAAACATGCTTTGCGGTTCGAGGAGGCAGTACTCATTACTAAGGGTCTCACATTTCAAACCAACATTTTTCTTTAGTCATTCATTGATGCTTTATGATACCTCTTCTGCTTTTGCCATTATTTTCGTTTCCTTAGTTCAAATTCCACGCCATTTTGTGTTCATAAAGTCCAAAACTACGTCTACTCAAGATTTGGTAACGTTTATTTTTGGGACAGTATTTATTTACAAAATTGTTGCTGTTCCTTAGCAAAGTCAAGCAGTGTACTTGCATTTTGGCTCGAATGGGTTACAAAAGCCGAAGATAAACTCGGTACTAACGCTCTCAGAGAAAAACAAGAAAACCCACAACAGCACAAGGATTGGAAAAAAGATTGCCTCGTCAGACGAATTGCCGGCTCCTACTGCATCATGTTGATGAACAGCTTAGAATTTGGCTAAAAACAACACGAAGCCATGGTCCCATTAAGTGTGGTGCAGAATTTGCAAGGTGGAAGAGGCAAAATAATGCTATGGGAAGGATGTGTTGTTGGCCTGAATTGGATCCTGTTATATCTGTAGACGGTCGTTTGAACGCCAAAGCATGTATAAACTTTGTTACAGATCAAATTCAACCCTTCATGCTCACAGTTAATCCCCACGTAGATGGTTCCTTCCAGCAGATAATAAACCAGCACACATGGCTAGAATCACTATAGACTGGTTCGAGGAACCTGACAGCGAGTTCTCTTTGATACAGTGGCCGGCTGAGTCCCCAGATCTGAACTCCATTGAATATCTTTGTATCTTTGGGATGAGTTGAACATGACCATTCTCTCCTTACCTACACCTCCATCAAATCTCCGGGAATTCACTGATGAAGGGAGCGTAGCACCCGAAGTGTACATCTGACAAGGGGACATTACGACCTCGGAATTTTAGTTTAATACGAGACTTCTTATATTTGTAGTGTACCTTTAGAATGTTAATATACATAAATATTAAGGGGCACTGATCAGCCAATTTTGAAAAAAGAACGTTTAAAGTTTCGAGCACCATACATAAGGGAAAGTTTTCTTCTTTGATTGTAAGTGATCCGATAGCTCAGACGGCAGCGTGGTTGCTACTCAAAAGTCAACTTTTTAAATGTGAGGTAGCGGGTTCGAATCCCAGTTGTAAGTAATTTTTTTTTACCCAAATAATTATTCAATACATTATATTTACAAATCTATTTGTGACAACCAACTTTTTCACAAAATTTTCCTTTTCTCAAAATTATTATGCTTATTTTTATTGTTACTAGTGTCTACGGAGTAATAAAGTATTTTCTGCAAAATATTTTGTACTAGAAGCGAACCCACCCGATTGTATAATCTTGAAATGACCCATTGTTAGATATTTTCTTTGTTGTGACAACGTCCACTGAAAATGGAGAGCAGAGAATTTAGTGCCTCTTCGGGAATTGAAGAGAAAATTGACGAATATATGAACAGCGAGGTTTCGAAATTGCGATTGAAGGATGCAGTAGTGTATTTTGAAAAAATGCTCCATGAAAATAATATGATTGCATCAGAATCGTCAACTATAATTTCTCTCGAAACTATGATGATGGGACAGCAACTCTATGAACTTACATTAGAAATGCTGGATGAAAAAATATTTGTAAATGAAGAGGCATTGATTCATGTGAATGAAGATTGTGAACCAGTATCTTGTCAAGAAATTGAAGATCTTTCATCGGAAGAGAAAAAGAGCAGAGAAATAGAGTACGTTCCTTTGAACTATAAAATAAAAGTTATTTATATTGCCAAAGCACATCCTACGTGGACCTTGCAAACTTTGAAAAAGAAAGGATGTCGACGTTTGAAAAAGATGCACTATTTATCCCAGTGGGAAAAAGAAGTAAAAAAAGGCGGAAATACGTTTGATAAATATTCAATTATTGATTCCTGGACTTATGACCGTTTTGTTGAAGCTAGAAAAAAATAGTTATTGCTTTTAAAATGTTGATTCTATTTGCAGAAAATACTTTATTACTCCGTAGACACTTGTAAAAATAAAAATAAGCATAATAATTTTGAGAAAAGGAAAATTTTGTGAAAATTTTGAGTAGTAACCACGCTGCCGTCTGAGCTATCGGATCACTTACAATCACAGAAGAAAACTTCCACTTATGCATGGTGCTCGAAACTTTAAACGTTCTTTTTTCAAAATTGGCTGATCAGTGCCCCTTAATATTTAAGTATATTAACATTCTAAAGGTACACTACAAATATACGAAGTCTCGTATTAAACTAAAATTCCGAGGTCGTAATGTCCCCTTGTGAGGTCGTAAAGTTATTAAAAATATTTTTGTGGATTTGTTCATTCATTTTTATTTCTTTGGATTTGTGTCCACAGTTTCTGACCTGCATCGCTTGTTTCCGGAATTCCTTGAAGTTCTCATGTCTGCATGGGCGAACATGTTCCTGTTGAATGTTTTCAGCATCTCGTAAAGTCCATGTCCAAAAGAATACAGTCGGTTTTGAGAGCCAGTGGAGGTTCAACAAAGCTATTAAACATGTATACCTAATGGCAGCTCAGCGTAAAAGCAGCTCAAATACTATTGAAATTGAAACCTATAAGATGAAACCCTAAACAATTAATTAATCAAAACAATATAAATTAATATAAAAAATAAGCCTATAATAGTCATGTTTCTTCTTCACCAATGTCAGGGCTTAATGAAATCATTTTAAATGTCTTCTTACAGATATATCAAGAGAATTCACGAAAATACAGCAACGACAGTACATGAGAGATGATCAGGTTCCTTTGTTAACGTGGCTAGAAGGCTGCGTTTCAATCAATTCACTGTTCGTACACTTAGAATACCAAGATTTCATGACGGATGGCGAGGTGAGCCAACTCAAATCCATAGACATGAAGAAGCTGTTCGATTCGCATACATCTCGGATTTTGGTTGAAGGTTTGTCACCAAAGGCGAACAAAATCTTCTTCCGCAGATTTCTAAGATTCTGGGCAAAAGATAAGATTCCTGCCAAAATAAGTCTGTTGTTCCATACTGAGATGAAAGATTTTGTTAACAGCGCTTCCATTGAAGACGTGCTCATTGAAAAATTCCCAAGAAAAGAGACGATATCGAAGAATGACATCATGGCCTATATTAACACGTACCAACATCGAATCCTCCTCATTTTAGAAGGGTACAATGACGAAATGAGCAAAGAAACAGATAGGATACTACTTCTGCGTCGACTGTTCCCTAAATTGAACATCATGGTCACGAGCAACAACGGAAATTCATTTCTAAACAAATATTCCACTCAAATATCTAAACAAGCAAGTGAAAACCATAAAAAGATAAAGACCTGTTTCAATAGAAGAGTGTTCTTCAAGTACATCGATATACATACAAACTGGAGTTGGTTAAAGATGAATTCCAACAGCATAATGAACACAATGAATTCCGTCGACAGCGAATGGGCGACGGTTATCTTAAACTCTTGTCCCCTTTTCTTTCCGTCATTACACTTTATGATAACCGAGAAACGTAACACGCATAATTATAGAAATTATTTCAATTTTCTTGTCAATAAATTATTGAATGCAGAAAAGCAAGTGGACCTTTTCAGATTGCATAGCCTTAGCGATACATTTTTATATGAACAGACACTGATTCGGTTCGGGGAATATACACTGCAAAAAATAATCAAGAACGAATCTGTGACCATGGACGACAACGACATCATTGTGAACCTTGGAGATAAAAGTATTTTCCGATTTGGAATCTTGGTCAAAACGAGTAAATTCTACGAACCCATCGATGAAAGCCTCACTGTCTTCTTGGCTGCATTCTCCACCTTCAACGTGATGCGAGTATCAGGTGAGGAGTCTTTCAAAAATAAAATCAAAACGATAGTTTTTGAACATGGATTATCAAAATTGATAAACGACAACATTCTCTTGTTCCAATTCCTTGGAGGATTGTTGAATGACAGAGCTACACTTATATTCGAAGCACTCCTCCCTTTGTCTGATTGGTTCAATCTGCAGAATGAATCCTTCATCAAAATTCTCCTGGAAATAGTAGACATTCACCCATTCGTGAATACATTCCAACCTCTGCTGACGTCTTTCTGTCCTTCTTTTTATGATACTGATAAACTCGACGCTAAATACCTTTCGTTCAGCATTCATTCACTCCTCTTTAACGAGGCACTCGAGTCGAACATCATTAATATACTCTCAATTCGTCCTTTGAAACTGATCTCCTTAAAAAGAAACGTCACCCTTAAACATTTGGTATTGAATATTCATGATTTCCTAGAAGACCCTCACGAAATTGACGGAGCGAATTTATTGAAATGCGAGACACTCACTGTTTTTTTTTCTTTTGGATATGTTCGTAATACCGAAGCGTGGTCGGCTCTTCGTAGTGTTCTCGACGTGATCCAAAAAGAAAAGATTTTTTTTCATTTCAAGGGACGCGGGTTTGGTACGAATTCTTTTCTTCTAAATTGTCTTCACAAAGAATTAACCGAAGGCCAATGGAAAGAGAGAACGATCCACCGTCTACAATTAACGATCGCAAAAGATGATGATCCAGAGTGTCTTCGCAAATTAGTAGATCTCGTTAGAAACCATAAAATCAAAGAAGCAGTCTACGTAAAGATAAAGAAATCAGAAAGAAATGAAGAGTTAAAGTTTACCATGGAGTCCGATTTACAGAAGCTATTTGACTCGATCCTTCAAACCGGTAGTGTCTCTGAATTTTTAATTTCATACAAAGATTCTAGTTTTACACCCGATTTTGATTTCAGTCGTTTTCCAAAAGAACATGAGAGGGCACTCCGTTCGGTTTACCTGCGTGGATCTGTAAATGCTTTGAATGGAGAGAAAAGGTCAGAGCCTGTAGTAGAAGAAGCACTCATTTTATGCAAGAGGGATCGATATTGTGTACAAAGTCTCGGAGGGATCAAGTGGTTGTGGTGTTATAAGAAATGCTTCGATTGCTTGGTCGAGGACGAGTGGCAACAATTAAACGAATTGGAGGAACTAACATTGTCCATTGAGGAGGAGGAATCTATAGGAATGAATCCTTCCATTTCAAATTTGATCCAATTAAGAATTCTAACTCTCTCTGACACAAAGCAAATTCCAAAAGGGTTCGATCTGTTTCTTCATGAATTGCTTTCTTCTCCCTCTTTGAGAATTCTTCAGCTATTTGAAATTCCTGAAAACATTTCGAACTTCGAGTCTCTTGTCGGCTGCATCGTTAAAGGTTTAAATGGAAAAACAGGAAATTCGAATTCGAACGTGACTGCTCCGCTTGAAGAATTGGTCTTTAAATTTAAGAGATACTATAAATGGTACGGATTGAAAGAGTCGAAGGGGGTGAAGGAAATTCAGTATTTGTTGCAAGAGAATCTGATTAGACAGTTTTCTTGGGTCGATAGTAAATGGGGTAAAATTCCAAGTGACTTTCTTTATTCTCTGTTTCCACTGGACGGTCGATTCACCATCAAAAAAGAAGTGCATGGATCAAATGTATCTCACTGTCGACACAGTCAATGGGAATATCGATGGTATGAACCAGTGATCAAATATTGCATTACATACAGCAGAGACTAATATTTAATATGTGTAATTTAAGCAATAACCTTCGCTGCAATCCAAATATATTTCAATTAAGATCTGATAATGAGCAGAAAAAGGTAACATTTAATTTTCATAGACTTAGTTCTTTAATGGTAAGAATGCTTTATTAAAATGTTGTCAATAAATGTGTACACATTTGAATATGTAAACGATCTATTTTCTCTTTTGAGTATTTCTTTATCCAGCACACAAAACAAGCTTACAGAACTGAACCAATAGATCAGGAGAGCACCGGCGTGGGCAAATATATCAATGACGTTTTAAGATAAAAAATCAATAAATGCCAAATGGATAAGTTAAGATAACTGTAAATTAGAAATGCTTCTTAATCTTAACGATTTTATTGTTAAAGCTCAGTTGGTGGTGTTACCATCTTTCGTTCTCAGGATCAACATTTATTCCAAGGTACTTATAATTTTGACGGAATTCTTCATTGGCTTTTTTCGATTTAATCACTAAACTTCCAAAATATGTTCTAAATTAATTAAAGAGCTTCTTTTTGTAAATGACTAACTTAACAAGTAATGTTGGATTAATAAAAATAAACGCGTACATTCCCCACACAACTCTTTGGCAGTGAAGTTGGCCTAAACACGAACAGGACCTAGAACGTGAAGGACTTCGAATCTAACATGCCAAGCCGCTTACGGCCGGTTGCAACAACGTCAGTTAAAATGACCCTAACTTTCGGTTAGTTAACGATTGGTTAAGTCTTTTAACCGGGAAATGTTGCACCAATCCTAGTTAAGTCTTAGTTAGCTAACTGGATGTAATTTGAGTAACGAGGAGTGCAATTGGTTCGTTTTGCTCCAATTAAACTTCCGGTCAACATGGCTGATTGTTTTCAATTAGCTGTTTGATAACTACATTATCCAAAAAGGGTATCAATTTAGCTGGTTGATAATTAGTTTATCCAAATTGCTATTTGAAAATTAGCTTATCCAACTAGTTATCCAATTAACACATCCATTAACTTTTTCAATTAGCTCTTTGATAATAATAACTTATCCGTTTGGCTGTTCGATAATTAGCATACCCAGATTGCTGTTTGAAAATTAGCTTATCCATATAGCATACCCAATTAGCTATCAAACTAGCTTATCCAGGAGCTTATCCAAATAGCTGTTTGATAATTAGCTTATCCAAATTGCTATTCAAATCGCTTATCCATTTGGCTTATCCAAATAGCTAATTCAAATTGCTATTCAAATCGCTTATCCATTTAGCTTATCCAATTAGCTTATCCAAATCGCTTATCCAATTAGCTTATCCAAATAGTTGTTTGATAATTAGCTTATCCAAATAGCTTATCTAATTAGCTTGTCCATTTAGCCTATCCAATTAGCTTATCCATTTAACATATCCAATTAGCTTATCCAAATAGCTTATCCAAATAGCTGGTTGATAATTAGCTTATCCAAATCGCTTATCCAATTAACTTATCCAAATAGTTTATACAATTATCTTATCCATTTAGCTTATCCAAATAGCTTATCCAAACAGCTGCTTCAAATGACTTATCCAAATAGCTTTCCAATTAACTTATCCAAATAGCTTATCCATTTAGTTTATCCAAATAATTTGTACAAGTAGCTTATCCATTTATCTGTTTGATAATTAGTTTATCCAATTAGTTTAAAATATATTTCTGTTTCGGGATGCCGTTTTGCTTCGCTAACCATGGACTTAAACCGTGGTCATCGAGCGTTTAAGTTAAACTGCCACTTAACGTCTGGTTAAGCCTTAAACTCTCTTGTTGCAACCGGCCGTTAGAAATATTATTTCTATAAGAGCAAATATCCGAGGCTTTTTTCACTTGTCATAATAGTAATTGGAAGGTTTAAAGGAAGACAATTCTATAACAAACCCTTAGAAAAGGCTTGTGTGGATGACTGGAAGCAGAAGAGCAACACAGCTCAATAAAAGACAGCTACACAAAACGATCCTACACAGCCGGCAAAAAAATGCAAAGTCTATAAATTTCGAAGTGTTGTAGAGGGTGGCTCCCATGCTCCAATACACCACATTACTAGATCGTATAACCTCAAGAGCTTCAATACAGGCCTCGACTCTTGCATGCATGCGCTCATCTCGATGCTGGATGTTGTTTTAGGGCAGGTTGTTCCAAGCAACCTGAACATGCTGGGGCATTGTGGAATTGTTACAGCTGGTGTGCGGCGACGATGAACGTTACGTGCCATCATGTCCCACACATACTCAATTAACGACGAGTCTGAAGATCGTGCTGGCCAGAGAAGTACTGCTCCATGCTAACATGGGCAGTATGTGGACGGGCGTTATCCTGTCGGAAAGACATGCTATCCAAAAGAAAGGCAGACGAAAACAATAAGAGCATGGGAACCACCCTATACAACATTCTTCTGGAGGTATTGTCTTGCAATTTGAATCATTTCTTGTATGGTACCAATGCTACATGTGTGCAAGATTTTAAATAAATCGCCCCATTCCTTCTACGTGGTGCATTCTTTGCTGGCAGTGTATCTAAGTGCAAATCACGACAATTCTTATCACTGATTGCTCATAAAGAACCAGATATCATCCAAGGAGTCTTTTCTATTACAGAGAAGGAGAAGCTAGACTAATATACACGCACTCAACAAAAATCACGATACATCCCTACAATCAGGTTCCCTGTCCGTAATGAGACAGATCCCGCTGCTTCCATTCTCGGAATGAAGGTGCACAGGACTCCTTGATATCACACAATCATTGTAAGCATAACTAGCTGAGAAATGTTAGCACGCCGAGAGCTATCCGGATTTGAACGGACAATGATTGTTGCTGGCAGATAGATGGGTTCCTCAATATTAGATGTAGCCAACACACGGCAATTTTCCATCACGTCCGTTGCAAGGGTATATCCACACTAAACCCAACGACGTATTGCAATCTATGTCGGACAGCAGACGGGCCGTCCACGCCTCATTGATGCCAGAGGTGTTCGCCGGGTCACTCGGCTTGCAACCGCTAACCGAAGGGCGACAGCGGGCCAAACAACCCATGCGGTACAATCAGGGATGTCCCACAACTGTGTCAGTGACGACAATTTGGCGAACTTTGGCAGCTGCAGGCTTTGCGAGCAGGAGGCCACGACGTCGGCAACGCCTGGACTGGGCCAACCAACATCGACATTGGACCGCTGAGGATTGGCGAAAGGTTGCCCGGCCCGACGAGTGACGGTTTCAAGCGTAGCGGGACGAATGGCAGGACCACTCAGGCAGGTGGAGGCTCCATTCTTGTCTGGGGTCTTTTCACGTGGCGTGCAATAGGTTCATTGGTGCATCTGACATCCACTCTGCAATAGGTTCATTCGATCTGCTTGGAGACTGCCTGCACTCATTCATGAACTGTTTTACTCAACGGGCGACGGCATCTTCCAGCAAGATAATGCGCCTCCGAACAAGGCCCTTGTGACACGCCTGTGGAGGAACATGCCACCGCCTTCACGACAATGATTTGGCCTCCACGTTCGCCATATTGCAATCCCATTGAACATTGTGGGACGTCATCGAACAATCTGTTAGGTCGTCACCAACACACCTGGTAAATTCAGCATCGTTAAGGATTGCAGTGGAGGCGGTATGGGCTGCAGTACCTGTAGATGTATTCCGGTGAATTGTAGACTCTCTTCCACGGTGGGTCGCCGCCGTTATCCGGGCCAGAGGAGGCCCAACACGTTATTATGCATGTGTTCCATGACTTTTGGTGAGTGTATACAGTCCAGTAACATTAATGTGTCCACCCCCTACATTCAACATCAGTAGAAAGTGTTCACATCCAGAAGGTATGTACTAGTATCAGAGGTGGGGGGAAGAGGAGTATAGGAAAGGTGTCAGAGGGCAGCACAAAACACTGCAATTGTTGGAGTCATGGCAAAATAGCGATCTATCCAACCTGCAAAAGAGCATGATCATGGGCTTTTGAGCCAAGGGCGGCAGTATTTCCGAAACGACTAATTTTGTGAACTGTTCGCGTGCCGCCACCGTGGTGAAAGTGTACCGTGCCTGGCAGAATGGCAATACACAAAAATAGGGATGTGCCAAGTGTGGGGCACCACGAGCCATAGATGACAGATGAACGATGGCTACGGATGTGCATGCAAACGTACAGACCTGCAACCGTGGACCAACTGACCTACCAAATGAACCAGTGGTCTACCAAACGTGTATCCTCAAGGATAGTTCAGCGAACGTTAGTGCTTACGGGGCTCCGCAGCTAATGGCTGGTGCTGCACCGATGATAACTCCTGTTCATCGGCGACAAAGACTGCCGTTTGCCCCCCAGTACAGCCACTGGACAGCAACAGATTGGCGAAAAATGTCTTTCTCCGATGAATCACGATTTATGTTCCATCGGACAGATGTGCGATGGCGTGTACGGCGTTCAGCGTCAGAAAACAAACACCCTGCACCACGTGCCGCAAGGGTCCAGTCCGGAGGAGGCAATGTTATGGTCTGGGGAATGCTCCATCTGGGTGCACTCATCATTGTGGATGGAACCATGGATCAATGGAAATACGTATCTGTCCTTTCGGACCATGTCCACCCCTACACACAGATTGAGTTTCCTAAGCACGATGGCATCTTTCAGCAGGACAATGCGGCGTGCCATGCAGCGCGCAGTGTCCGTGCGTGATACGAAGAGCACGAGCATGCGTTTAGGGTATTCCCCTGGCCCCCAAACTCCCCGGATCTAAACCCCAAAGAGCAGCTGTGGGACTACCTCGATCGGGTTGTTCGCGCCATAGATCCTCAACTTATGGCAACCTACGGCAGCTCGTCATAGATCTGGAGTCGGCATGGCTTCGCATCCCTGTCAACACCTTTCAGAACCTTGACTCTCTTCCTGCCCGTCTTGCAGCTCTCCGCGCCGCGAAAGGTGGTTATTCAGACTACTGACAAGTGGTCACATTAATGTGATTGGAGTATGTACAAAAAATATCAAAAAATTGAGCATTGGATGAGTGGAAGGGACACACATACAAGGTGCTAAACAAAATTTCCCAGAATTTTCTTGTAAAAAGCAGAAAACATACCGTACAACGTAATTTCCTCTGGCACGTAGGCCACGACCTAGTGATTTTCCTAATTCTAGAGCACTCCTTTAGGCCGGAGTTGCGATTCCACTTGGATATCTTCAGTGGAGTCAAAACGTCGCCCTTTCATTTTAGAGAAGAGGTAGACGTCGCAGAGGGCTAGGTCAAGAGAGTAGGGACGGGTGGGGGGAGCGTTGCCATGTTGATTTTTACCAGAATTTTCTTAACAACGAATGACATGGCGTGCCTGCAAAAAGTGTTCACTGGTGGAAAAGAAGGCAATATCACAGACACTGATGCCCCCGACAAAACCTAATCATTCAAGAAAATGGAAGTAGACCACTCTAGAACCGTCAGTTGAAAAAATCGAGCAGGTGAGAGAAGCCCTGTAACGTACCACGAGACAGAATCTACACGCACTCGATGGTATCGACGTCAGTGACTCTGTGTGGTGAGAACTACGCTGCTTTGCAATGAAATTGCCCCACCAACAAGGAGTTATCCGTATTCAGTGGGAGGGGGTTCGTCTACCCCCGACTAGTAAACGATTAGATGCATGCTCACGGGACATGACACTTGGGTTGATACAGGGTGTCCGGGTGTCTGTATAGGCTCGTCAGTTTCGAGACATCTACACCTGGGGGAAGCAACTGTTTCGAGAACGTACATGTAATCCGCACAACGGTCTCAATGCCTTAACGACGACAACGACAACCGTTCACTCAATTAACGGACTCTGAACAAGGTCGAATTATTGACATCTCCGAGGCTGGATGGTCAACCAGACGGATTGCTGCCCATGTGTCGCGGGACGCACGGACGGTAGACCGATGTTGTTGGCAATAGCACGAGGAACTGGGGCCCGGAGAAGCACGTCAGTTCGTACCGATAGGCGGATACTGCGAACAGCGCTGGCGGACAGAACCCATCACCCTGCGGCAACTGCGCGACGACATCACTATTCCCGGTACTGCTCCAGTGTCAATAGCGACAATAGCACGCCGGTTACACGCCGCGACAATGTCTGCCATGCGTCCATTGTTGTGGCTTCCTTTGAGCCCTGAACACCGCGCGATACGACTGCAATGGTGTCGTGAACGAGTGGGCTGGCGAATGGAATGGCGCTCGGTGGTCTTCGGCGACGAATTCCGCTTTTGTTTGGACACCGACGACAGACGCGGACGGGTGTGGCGCAGACTATTGAAACGTGCCAATGAACAATGCATCCGGTATCGCGATCGTGGACCAACACCCGGGATCGTGGTCTGGGGTGCCATCGGCTATGATACCAGAACGCCTTTAGTCACCATCCAAGGCACCCTGACAGCAGCACGGAACGTCACAGATTCTGCAGCCCGTATTACTGCCCTTTCTACACACAATAGTCGGCACAGTCTTTCAGCAGGATAACGCCAGACCACACACGGCAAACACGAGCATGGCATGTCTACATGATGTCAACTGCCTTCCATGGCCTGTGATGTCCCCAGACCTATCGCCAATCCAGCACGTGTGTGAACACCTATACCTGCGGCTGGAATAATGCATCGCCCCAAGAGGTAGTGTCACAACCTACTGAGGCCGCTCTTCGTTGGGACGCCCTGTACAAACGAGTGCACGTCTTGGCTCCATAACGTAATAAAGGTTTGGTCAGATGTATCTCTTGCTGTATACCTACTTTTGGCTCATCCGGATAACTCATTGTGGGTGGGGCAATTTCATTGCAAAGCAGTGTAGATTGAATACACCGACTGTCAATCTACATACTGGAGAGATTGTTCATCTCACTTTTTGCTGCATCTGTCAGTTTTTGCACAATCCACTAATAAAAACAAAAAGAATGGAGGGATTATGCATAAATGACCTGTGTGCGCTACACTCACCCACCAAAAGACATGGCACACCTGCTTAATAACGTGTTGGGCCCCATCTGGCCTGGATAATGACGGCGACCCGTCGTGGAAGAAAGTCTATCAGTCCCCGGAACACATTCACAGGCACTGCAAGCCACGTCACCTCCACTGCACTCCATAACGATGCTGCAACAGTTGTGTTGGTGAAGACCTGACAAATCGTTCGATGACGTCCTACAAATATTCAATGTGATTGCAATCTGGGGAACGTTGAGGCCAAACCCTTGTCGAGAAGTCGGTAGCATGTTCTTCCAGCCATTGCCCTGTCACAACGGCCGTGTGTGGAGGCGCATTATCCTGCTGGAAGTTGCCGTCGCCCGCGGGGTAAAAACAATTCATGAAGTGGTGCAGGTGGTGTCTAAGCAGATCGAAGTAGGAAGTAGCACACTGAGTGGATGTTAGATGCACCAATGAGAAAACACCCCAGACCCGTAAGGAGCCTCCAACTGCCTGAGTGGTCCCCATCTGACAATCGGGGTTCATGGCTTCGTGTGGCCTGCGTCAGACACGGACCCGACCATCGGTCTAATACAGCGGAAACCTTGATTCGTCGGACCAGGCAACCCTTCGCCAGTCCTCGGCGGTCCAATGTCGATGTCGGTTGGCCCAGGCTAGGCGTTGCCGTCGATGTGCAGCTGTCAAGGTTCGCCGAACTGTCCTCTCGGACGCAGTTGTACCGCATGCTGATTTGGGCTGCTGTCACCCTTCTGTCAGCAGTTGCAAGTCGGGTGACCAGACGAACACCTCTGGCATCGTCCGCTGTTCCGACATGGGTTGTAATCCATCTTTGGGTGTACTCTCGATAGACCCTTGCAACGGTTGTGCGGGAAAATTGTAGGGTGTCGGCTACATGTGCTCTGAGGCACCCATCCGCCTGGGACCAACAATTATCCCCCGTTCAAATGCGGATAGCTCTCGGAGTGCTGCTCAGTTTTTGACGTTAAGTATCAGTTTTTAAACTTTCCTTAAAAAAAAAAAACTCAACAAAATCTAAGAATTTTCACGTGACGACGAACCCTCCCTCACACAAGTTTGTAAAATGAATTTGTTTGATACACCCTCAATAAAAATTGCATTTCCCTTGAAAAAATCAATTACAGAAAACCATCAAAAAAGCTTGACGATGAAACCATTTAATGTTGTGTATCTATGAACAAACCAAGTGGAAGCCTACTCGACCAACCATACAAATAAACAACTCATGTTTGTAAAAACTGCAACACCATAAAGAAATGACGCAACTGAGCTGCAATTTCCAGCCAATGCAAATTCTAGTGTGTTATGCAAATGATTAAAATTTCAGAGGCACCACGCACGCGTTGCTCAGCAGCGCCCTCTCAACTGCTGCTGAAACAGTATAAACGGAGGCGAGCTGTAGCGGGACGTTGAAATTAGTCTATGGTTATGTGCTAGTGGTAAACATTAGGTGAGACATAACGATGCCTCTTCGACGAAAGAGGACGAAATTTCAACAACTTACTCAGTTGAACGGGGGAGAATCATCAGCCTTCGTCAAGGAGGATTTTCTATCGTGCAATAGCAGCTCGTGTGCAGTGTAAAAGCAGCACAGTGATGCGAGTTTGGAAGCAGTAGACGTACGAGAACCGGACAACTCGGAAATCCGGGAGTGGACGCCGAAAGGTGACGTCAACGCGCGATGATAGGCATTTGGTACGCATAGCTCTGATGGATCGTAGAGATTCCTCTAGACAGTTAGCAGCACATGGGTCCACTGTTACAAGTGTATCCCTGTCTGCTTTGTCAATTCGTGGACTGCGTGCAAGAACTCCTTTATACAGGATTCCCCTGACTCAAAGCCATCGAATGTCATAGTGGACGAATACCCGCACTCATTGTTTGGGGTGCGATTGCATATCACGGACGATCTCAGCTACTATGAATTGTGGGTAATCTTAACAGCAATCGGTACATCAATTACGTGCTGGAGCCCGAAACCGTTCTGAAGCAATCTTTCAACAGGACAATGCCCGCCCACATATTGTAAGGAATGTTCAAGATTTCTTTGCAGCAGAAGACATACAGCTTCTTCCTTGGCCTGCTTATTCGTCGGATATGTCGCCTATAGAACACGTGTAGGATTTCGTTGGTCGGCATCTCGCTCGTGATCCTCGTCCTACAGGTTCTATCGAAGAACTTTGGGCGCGCATACAAACAATATGGAATGCTCTTCTCGAGGCAGACATTCAGCACTTACTGTTGCGCATGCAACCAAATACTCATTTCGGGCATTTAATATTGTTCTTTTGCTTTGAAACTCTAATCATTTATTTGTATCAATACAAGGCGTTTGTGTATTCAATTTCATTTAATTCTCATGATTCCTTCAAGGTGTTGCAATTTTTACAAATATGAGTCTATATGCTACAAGCAAAACCACTTGGACACAGCAAAAATGTTACTACTGCAGCAGAGAGAGAGATGCCTCCCCAACAAAATCCCCAATCTCCTCTCTCTCCCAATTAAGAAACAAACAACTACCCCTTAAAAAACTCCCATACAAAATAATCCATCAAAGCAACCAGCGCCATCATGCTTTTGTCAAACAAACTTTTTACTCCTTCCTCCATCCTTCACCACAAAGTCCATTTCCTTGGCCCATGGATCTCATTCGTCCTTCCACAAATCGTGTCCAGTTTCTCCGATCTCTATGGAAGACGGAACTGGTCTCCTGAATCCGAAAGGGACAAGAACTCAAGCAGACCCATCTTTCTTCAGCCAGTCTATGCATTAATATATTCAAATCGGTCCAATTCATAGACCAGTTTCGAGCACACAATCTGTCCAGCAGGCATGAGGAGGAACTTCGCTTTGGTTCATCCGTTGGAATCCAGCAAACCAGTTCATCACCTAGGAGGTCGAGAAACAGGGGCAGAGCAGCGTGGTCTCGGTTTAAAAGATAAAGGAATAAAGTGCAGCACGATTGGAAAATTTGTGGAATGGCTGCTATGCGTAGCCAATGAGAAAGACAAGTCCCGGCGCGGAAAAGTCATCTGACCATACTAGTTCGATTAATAATCCAACCTTCATTGTTTCCATCTTGGATTTATAACAATCGATAACAATGAAGGTTGGATTGTTGGCCGGACTACTATGATCAGATGATTTTATCGTTGGCTACCTGTTATACGAGGCGAGGCTAACGAAAAAGTCAGGTTCCGGCACTGAAAAGTCACCTGACCAAGATAGGTCTATTAACAATGTAAATTTCATTGTTTCCATCTTGTATTTTAACAATCAGTGTTTTTTTCTTTGTTGGAAACAATGAAAATTGGATTGTTAATGAAGCTATCTTGGTCAGGTGACTTTTCAGTGCCGGAGCCTGTATTTCTCGTTAGCCTCCTATACGAGGCCTATGAGGCAACAAGTCACCTGACATCGAGGTGCTAGCAACAATTCAACCTGTATTGTCTCCATCTTGGATGTTAACAGAAATTTTACGTTTGTTGGAATCAATGAAGGCTGAATTGTTGCTAGCACCCAGTAGGTCAGGTGTCTTTTTCGCCTCCAGGCTCGCCGGCTATAAA
Organism: Rhysida immarginata; assembly: GCA_023313115.1. NCBI lineage: Eukaryota > Metazoa > Arthropoda > Chilopoda > Scolopendromorpha > Scolopendridae > Rhysida > Rhysida immarginata. The sequence goes on from JAHWFO010065433.1 coordinate 141,473, forward strand.
AGGCTAACGAGAAAAACCAACACCACTTCAACCAACGCCTCCTAAAGATAAGGCCTGAGCGCGAAAACGCCAGACATTGTTACATCATCATCCGAAGATACGTTTAATCGCATTACTACCAATAATAAACCATTAAGGAATGACATAACCAAGTACCGAAAGGTTAACCTAAACCATTCGCTAAACTATATTTTTAAACAGCCCTATTTTAATATTGCAAGTTTCGAATGGGCCATAAAAATACCATTACACCATGTACCTTTGAAACAATTTCGACTATCATTAATTTTACGTTACATTCATTCATGACAGATCATTCCAAGTCGTTTGATATATTACATGCCATCTTTTAGCATTGAAAGTTCCAATGAACCATAATATTGCACTAAACCAGTTTCTTTGAAACCAATTTGGACTATCATTAATTTTACGTTATATTCATTCATGACACCTCATTCCAAGTCGTTTGATATATTACATGCCACATTTTAGCATTGAAAGTTCCAATGAACCATCACGGTTCCACTAAACCAGGTTCCTTGAAACCAATTTCGACTATCATTAATTTTAACTTATATTCATTTATGATACCTCATTCCAAGTCGTCGTTTGATATATTACATGCCATATTTTAGCATTGAAAGTTACAATGAACCATAATGGTTCCATTAAACCAGGTTCCTTGAAACCAATTTGGCTATCATTAATTTTACGTTATATTCATTCCTGACACCTCATTCCAAGTCGTTTGATATATTACATACCATATTTTAGCATTGAGAGTTCCAATGAACCATCATGGTTCCACTAAACCAGGTTCTTTGAAACCAATTTGGACTATCATTAATTTTACGTCATATTCATTTATGATACATCATCCCAATTTGTTTGATATATTACATGCCATATCTTATCATTGAAAATTTTTGTGGGTGTCTTAAAGGTACACTCACAAAAATTTTCAATTCTTAAAGTGCACGTGCCAATGTTTCGATTACAACCATTTTCAAAATGGTTCATTTCCTGTACCATATTTATCAATTGGCCGAAATGGTAATTTATATTCGCATGTATCTCGTCATTAAGATTTGTTTGACATATTACTTAATATATCTGTCCATTGAAGATTGCTAGGTGGGGTCGTGATGGTACCATTTGTGCACGTTCTATTGAACCGATTTCGATAATATTTGTGATTTGTTCATGCCATGTATCATATTCATCGAGTGACGAAAATAGTAATGAATAAATGCTTCTATCTCGTCATTACAATTTGTTTGATATATTACGCAATATATCTTCCCATTGAAAATTGCTGGGCGGGAAAATAGAGGTACCATTTGTGCACGTGCCAATGAACCGATTTAGATAATATTTGTAACTGGTTCGTGCCATGAAGCATGTTCATCGACTGACGAAAACAGATTTTGAAAATCTTTCATAGCCTCGGAGGAGTTTGAGTTACAGACAGACGGACAGACAGACAGACAGACGTTTCCCCACACTGATAGCATAAAGCACCTTTCGGTACTTAATAATAAGCCCTGAAATGCGATTAAATGTATCTTCGGATGATGATGTAACAATGTATGACGTTTTCGCGCTCAGGCCCTATCTTTAGGAGGCGTTGCCTCTACTCAAAGCCTGAGCGCGGAAACGTCCTACATTGTTACATCACCTACGGTAGGGCGTAGCCAACACCTCCTAGAAAGAAAGCCTCACAACAGAAACCATATTTCGACCATTGTTAACCGTATTTCTACCAATGATAAGCCTTATGATGATGTAACAATGTATGACGTTTCAGATGTTTGGCTTTCTTTCTAGGAAGTGTTGGCGTAGCCGACGAAAAAGACAGGCCGAGGCACTTAAAAGTCACATGACCAAGATAGATCGATCAACAATCCAGTCTTCATTGTTTCCATCTTGGGCTTCAACAATCAGTGTTTTTTCGTTTTCTGGAAACAATGAAGGTTGGATTGTTGCTCGATCTATCTTGATCATGTGACTTTTAAGTGCCCCGGCCTGTCTTTTTCGTCGGCTACGCGGTAGATTATTGTTAATCATATTTCTACCAATAATAAGCCCGAAATTGTCCTTACCGTAAGTGGTGTAACAATGTAGGATTTTTCCGTGAGCAGGCTTTCTCTCTAGGCAATATTGGAAAGACAGAATCCTGCACTGAAAAGTCACCTGACCAACATAGGTCTAGCAACAATGTTAACTTCATTGTTCCTATGTAAGATTTTAGCAATCAGTGTTTTTTCGTTTGTTGGAAACAATGAAGATAGGATTGTTGTTAGACTTGTCTTGGTCAGGTGACTTTTCAGTGTTGTTAGCTAGGAGGATTAATACAAAGGAGGCGCCCTCCTATTCACTGGCTCATTGTTGAGTTGAAGCCATTTCCGCCATATTGGTAGACCCCTGCATGGCTGTTATCTACATGAGCAACGTGTAAATACTGCATTGAATAACAAGACATGATTGTTTTTTCTCTAATAGCAAGAAATTTATGAAATAGTTAATCTATGCAGGCTTGGGGTCTTCCAATATGGCCGACGCCTCAACAACAGCTTCAAGATTATGACGTCATGCCGTCTCCTGTTATTAAACCTCCTTGGTTGTTAGCCTCGGCTGCTATACGAAGCCAACGAGAAAGACAGGCCAGGGCACTCAAAAGTCACCTGATCATCGTAAAGCACTGTATAAAGAAAGTACGGACAATTCATTGTTGCAGGCAGCCAATTTGACTCCTATTTCAAATGACGATTGGTCGTGTTTTGCAGCAAATTCAAGCTTCAGAGGCACATTTCTCTCTAAATTTTGTCAAAAAGGATGTGTTCAATCTGCAAGTTTGAATTTATCGCCAAACAAGAAACAATCATCATAAAAAAACAGGAATGAAACAGGAGTCAAAATGGCTGCCTGCAACAATGCTTGTCTATACTTTCTTTATACAATGCTTCGAACATCGGGGTCCGGCCAATAATCCATCCTTCATTGTTTCCAACAAACGAAAAAATACTGATTATTAAAATTCAAGATGGAGACAATGAAAGATGAACTGTTGCCCGCACTCCGATGGTCAGGTGACTTTTGAGTGTCCTGGACTGTCTCTCGTCGGCCTCGCAGCTATACACTACCCTATCAAAAGTCATGGGACACCATCAGTTTAATAGAAACACTGAAAAATATACATATGGCAATGTGGGTTATCGTGCTGAAACAGAAAAGGGCCATTGCCAAAGAGATGGGAGTGCTACATTGGCCAGAATGTCTTGATAACGCTCTGCGTTTAGATGTCCGTCCACAGAAACGATCGCACCCAACCCATACCGTGAAAATCACCCCCACGCAATCACCGACCCTCCGCCGAACTTCACCGCGGGCACAACGCAGCTGGCAGATAACGTTCGCCTTACCCAAACCCGTCCATCCGATTGCCAGCTGCACTCACAGTAATTTCCAGATCGTAGGACTCATTTTATTAGGTTATAGCTCTCTGACTCGATTATAAGAAAACAGTACTTCGTACATAAGTTGTACAACTCATCTTCAAGTGTTTACGAATCCCTGACTCATCTAACAGCGCCAAACACAGCTTAGCGAGCCAAATCATAGGAAATGAGAATCAGTTCCGGTAGAGATACGAAATCAAGTTACGAAAACATGACGAATAGCGATACAGGACGATTTCGCCGTTCGTGTTAGTAAAAAGATTAATACGAAATTATTAGAACTAATGCTAGTCTTTAATATGACTGTGGATGCGACAAATTATCTAAAGACTGCGAGGGATAGTCTCTACAACTCTGACTGCGAGAGCAGTCTCCCTCAAAAACCCAATGTTGAATAAGCATTCTCCAACGTCGTTCGTCTTGCTGCTTCAATTTTATAAGTTCAAGAAAAATTGAATGAAAACAGGAATCTAAGTAAGTTACACTTTTCTCATATTTTTCTAGCGTAATTTATATTTATTAAATAGTTTCCATTTAGCCTAGCCAAAGGAATGTAAAAGGAATATTGCAGATTTATAATGAGAACGATGTAATGATTACAACAAAAATATTCCCTAGATTTTTGTGCAAATCAATTCTGTTAAGTGATGATGAATTTATTGCATTGTACATTATAAGTTGAATGTATTGTTGAATCATTAAATGGCTTTATAAAAAAAATTGATGTTTAAAAATTTTTAAAAAGATGTCGTTTCTATTCCTATTGTTGTCTACCCTTCAAGACCTGTCGACTCTATGAACACGGCGATCGTTATTTTAGAATTTAGCAATAGATTTATCATTTAGATCTTTTTTCTGTTTACAAGCTTGAAGTTCTATCTTCTGCTGGCGAATTTTGACTATAAAGATGATAAAATACAAATACAGGTCGATATACAAATGTAAATATCAGTATACACGTATGTAAACTTATGTAAATTGTGTAAAAATGCGTAAATATGCTTTACTGATGTGTACATATACCTAAACATGTGTAACTGTGTGTAAATAGCTGAATACAAATTTATAGATATGTGTGTGTGTATAAATGTGCGTAAAGTTGTGTATATATGCTATATAGATGCGTACAAAAGCGTAAATTTGTGTAAATAGGTGTATAGACGTACGTTGGTTTGGTTTGGTTTGGTTTGTTTGGTATTAACGTCCTTTTCAACTGCTAAGATCATTTCAGGACGGCGTTATAGGGGCCGCAAATTTTGCCTCGCAAGGGTTCTTTAACGTGCAAACACGGGACCAACGGCTTTACTTCCCTTCCGAAGGAAGTGCATGATCTCAGGATTTCCCCCCTGAAAAATCCTCGTCGTCCTCGGCCGGGATCGAACCCGCGTACTCGGGCATCAGAGGCGATCACATAGACGTATTTAAACTTGTGCGAATAGGTGTATACCTATGTGTAAAATTGTCTTAATATGCTGTACACATGTAAACACACGTGTAAATGTCTATATAAAAAGGTGTATAGACATGTATAAACTTGTGCGATGTGTTTATATATGTGTAAACTTGTGTAAATTATGTAGCCTTGTTGGTAAATTTGTGTATACCTGTGTGTAAATTGTGTAAATACACGTGTATAAAAGTGTAACTACCTGGAGTAAATATGGCTATACACGCGTGTAAATTTGTGTAAATATGGTTATATAAATGTATAAGTAGCTGTAAAAATGCGTAAATATGAATGTAAAAAAGTGTAAATATGTATATACGCGTATAGTAAACATTCCCAAATGAGTCTTAAGTCTTGTAAAATCGAGTCAACTGACCCGAGAATGGCGACTCGGAAATTCGGGTCAAACGACTCTTACTGACATATGTGTCCAAAGACCCTCTTTAATGGGTCGTATTGGAAGAATCATAGGACTCTCACAAGCGGGTCATATTAACCGCATATTGCTGTGAGTGTGGTGTAGCGGGACTCAACACTCCATTCAACCATCGGTTAACCGTATTTCTACCAATAATAAGCCCTAAATTTAGCCGCTTGATGATGATGTAACAATGTATGACATTTCTTTGCGCAGGCCTTCTCTCTAGGTGGTGTTGTCTTTTACGTGGACTAGTCTGCTATAGGAATCACGTCAAGAAAGCAGGAAAAAAATTCATGAACTAAGGAGACGCTGCAACAAATGGGCAACCAAACGATTTTGATTATAAAGACAGAAATAAAAGGAGGGATACATATTTCCTAAAATGCAATACACTTTGATTGGAACTACTCTTTACAACAATAGGATGCATTGAGTTTTATATCTTAAAGAAATGAATTAATCAATATTTGAATTCACTTTATCCACTATACGAAGCACGGTAGCTAGATGCAATTCTATAACACTTTGGGAGCACAATACCCACGTTAAACTGTAACGATGGAGTCACCACATAGTATTACTTATACTTTATGATTTGAAAGCTACTAGCTCGACCATAATGTTATTTACTTTTAAATAAAGCACAGAAATTAGCACACATTCAATGAGCTCTTCAAACAAGAAGATAACACACTGAATGGCACTGAGATTGATATAGCACTCGTAGCACTATCTTGAAAACATACACTGTATAAGTTTCAAACACTAGTGCGTCACTAAATTAGTTACTTTGAAGCAGCATAGATTGAACGCTCGGCAATAGAGCGGTTAGGCCTAATGAGTAATTAGAAAGAAGAGGCTCTTTATGTATTTCGTAAAAGCCATGTAGTTCCTTGCGGATTCCACGTATTCATAGTTTAAAGTAATGGGCACAGTTTTAGCTCTAAATAGGCCTTATATTGTTAAGAGAGCAATGTCTGATTAGGCCCGGTCATTAACGGTAATGGCTTCAAAGCTCGCGAATAGAAAAATCTCAAAACGAGGCTTACCGGTGTCGTTGATACTACTTTAGCATATATGTCCATACTGTTCGGTTCCTTGAACGATACCTAAGTCGCTTGATAGATATCCATTCAGTCCACAAGGAAATATGCCATACGTCAGTGTGGCTATGACTTCGCCGGTCAATGTATCTCCGCTCTCCCGTTGGAGCTGGAAACGAAAATGTACCAGAGGTGAATTCAGGAAGGTAGCCGGCTCGCTATGGCTAGAGGTATCGCCAAAGAACGTAAATCAGGAAGAAGTGACCGTGGCGTCGGAACCTTTGATCTTAATGTAACGCCTGCAAGACGATCAGACTTGTGGCGCCATCGCACGCCTAGTAGTTGTCATTAAAAAATATTACATTGCAATGAAAGCAAAATGTAACAATAAAAATTTATTCTCAGAATATTTATTGGAATTAAAAAGTAAATTTTGGAATTTATTTTTATCTAAGCTGTAGTAAAAATGTAGCATATTTTCCAGGCGACAAAAAAAAAATTATTTTATTAAATCTTTCGCGAGAAAATTTACATCAATTTGGCTTTTTTTTACACAAATATTTTTTCTTAACCAAAGATATAGTTCAGGCATATAAATGACAAGTAAATTTAAAATACGGTATACATTTGATTCTCAATTTTCGAATAAACATATTTATTTTATTTATTTTTTTGCTTTGGAGTAGTTTTTTTTGTCCGGATAATACAAAAAAATGAAGAAATTCATTCTCAAAACGTTACACAATTTGAGATTTTTATTGTAAAAAGAAAAAAATTGGTAGAAAAAATATGGTAGAAAAAATATATTTTGGATTTATGCTGTGTTTTGATTTAAATAATCTTCAGGACATTGAAAAAAATAGAAGTCGGTTTCAACTTGAGAATTTTTTTTCCCGATAACAATAACTAAAAAAAAGGGGTTCTATTCTTATAAGTACATCATTATAAGAATGATAAATATATGAAATATTGACATATGAACGATTAGAAGAGTATGAAAAGAAATATAAATTGATATGAGCGTGACGTATGATAATATGTAGCAGTTGAAATAAAAGCCAATAATAATAATAATAATAATAATAATAATAATAATAATAAATAAATAAATAATAATATTTATTAGAAAATGGGTCTTTGAAGGATTTTTTCACGCCCGACCTCCGATATCAAAGAAAGGAAAATAATTGATGATGAAAGTGCACGTATTTGAATAAAAAAAATTTTAATGAATAATTAGCTTTTGGAAATTAATTACTGATGGAAAAACAACAATTTTTATAACTTCAGGTTAAAAATCATCATGGTATCAATCTTTTAACCTGAAGTTACAAGCTTCAAGTAATTAATTTCCAAAAGCATACGGAATATTCCTCCATTTTATATATTTTCTATATAACTAGCAGAATACCCAGCGTTGCCCAGGATAATTCCACTTGTAGGTAAGCAGAACAATCTCAAGAAGTTAAATTAAAACACCAACTTAGGTGAATAATAACTCAATCAATACAACACAGAGCGAAGGGACTATCCAGCAATAATAATCTTTAAAAAGTGAAAAGGAAGTTCATCTTAGGCAACATTAGAACAAATAAAAATATTACAAATTTAAACTTCCTTTTGGTAATTCATTATTTCTTTGAATATAATAAATAAATGCATATAAAATTATATATTTTTATAATTTAATTTCATCTATGTGTATTTCCTTTTTCTATTAGGTTTTTATGAAATTTAAAAAATAACAATCATAAATTGTTAAAAAATTATCATTTATTATTATAATAAATTAATACAATATTACGTAAAAGTATATGCACAATTTATCCTAAGCAAATATGTATTAAATATTTTATTTCAAATATTTTATGATGAAGCTATCCAGTGAACAAATTAAAAATTAAAAAGCACAATAAAATGATTTTTTAATACATATTTTATTTTTCCCAGGTTAAACTAGAATTTTTACAGTAAGAGGTTGAATATCAAACAATTTAAATACGAATTTATCAGATTTTTAAAAAATTTGTTTAATTCTAAAAAAATTATCAAAATATAACTTTTTATCATTGAGAATGCTTGGAGGAATTTAATGATACGCACTAGCCGTTAGAGTCCGCCACTGATTTATGACGTGAACATGACGTCACACGCGTTACATGTTTTCCCCCGAACGGTCACTTCTTCCTGATTTACGTTCTTTGGTATCGCCTCCTAGCCATCACGTGATACATTGCGATCTAGCCGTAGCATATCTGAACGATGTAGGCCCACTGCTAGACTAGGGCCTAGCCATCGAAGATCGAAATCGAAGAGAAACAATGAAGGGATGAAAAGAGGGTGAAAAATTGAGAAAGAATAAAAAATTTCTGCTTTATTTTGATTAATTTCTGTTGCAAGCTCTAATTGTTCATTAATTCAATAATAAAATCAACGACAAGTTAAATGTCCCAAAACAAAGGTTAAAAATTTCATTAGTCCTACAGAAGTCAGAAAATATTCAATATTACAATCTCTCCTTGACTTAGCCGTAAATATCTCGTCGCTGTTGTGTAAAATAAATTAATGTCCGTTGATTAAGAATCGTGTTTCGATCTCAGTTTCATGAACGTTTGCGTCAGTGGGCGCAGCCATCTTAAAAATGACCAATGAAGCCAACTTTTGAGAAGCTCGCTTACAAACCGAGCCGGCTACGGATGGGCGGAGCTAACCAAGCCTAGCGAACGCGTTCAGGAAAAAGGCTAGGCTAGCCCACCTAGCCGTAGCGAGCCAGCTACCTTCCTGAATTCACCTCAGGTGACGTAGTTGCAACGTCTCGGCTCGTTTCGGCTTCAGCATTCGTTGAAAAGTTTGTCGCTCGCTGCTTAGCACTTCAGACGCGACGGTGAACTTTTTTAAATGTCCCGGATACGTTAATTCATTTTCGTTTTCGTTACTGCGTACCAAGGCTTTTTCTATACAGGTTGGAAAATCGCGTGACGTCACTATAGCAAAGTTTGGTCCTATTTTTTCTTCGCTCGCCAGATGGCGCAAAGACAGTGTAGTGGGTAGAGTGCCTATAATAAGAGTGTGGCCAACGATGGTGTTATTTTCTATTGGCTAAATGCTTCACGTGATTAAAATCGGCCATTACTTATCCAAATTACAATAGTCAGGAAGCGCAATTGAATACATTTTTCATAATAAAATTTATTTAACTCTTTCAGAACGTTATAATTAGATATAGAAAAATAAACTAAATGCAATCTAACCTCACACTGGGTTAATTTCCAGAATTTACATATTAATTACAAAAAAAATAATAAAATGTACACTATAATTTTGGACAGAGGGAGTATTTTATGGAATTATATATTGATTTATAATAATATAAATTGTTTATTGATAAATATTCTATACTTTGGTTGAATAATCTAAAATATTTTTAATAAAAAAAATTAGAAAATAATTTAAATAATAAGTTGAAGTAAAAATGATAAGGACAGGTTTAATATTTCATATAATACTTCATATAAGTCAAAAAAACAATAAAACAATTTAACGAAACAACTAATTTTGAATTTTACATAGTCTATGGGGGTTTTAATTTCATATAAAAAAATTTTTTGTAATCTTTTAATTTACCTTTTTCATTGTTTATGTTTGATTAATGTGTACAGAAGTAGCAAACTGTTATTTAAATACATGCATTATATTTTTTTGTCATTAATAGTTAATTTTAAGAGAATTAAACTAAATAAATTTTTCACTATGATTTTTAGCTAAATCAAGATAATAAAATTGACATCCAAAAAATAGATAAAAATAAATAAATATCCACAATTAGGTTTAATAAAATAACTATCAAGGTAATTTATTTCAAAATTTTTTTTTAAATAAAATTTTAATATCAAAACTAAGATATATTTACAAAACTTAGATTTAGATCTTTAAAATAATAAATCTACAGAAGCCGCATTAAAGTCTGAAGTGAAGTTCATAGTTGATTACTTATTAAAATTTACCAAAAAACATTAACCTACTTAAGCCCTAAGATGATTTGTAATAATTCTACTATAAATTTGCACATAAAATAATGGTGTTTCAAGTCTAAACCTTTACATCATGATGCTCCTTATATTAAATATTTATTTTTAACTTCAAAACCAATATATTACTAATTATGAATTTTTTAAAACTTCATGGTCATTATAAACTATTATAAATTAACATAAAGTTTTTTTATTTATTCAATAAAAATTATAAAATACTCATTTAATTAAAAGTATTACAATGTTATAATACAATCATACTGTTATATTAAAAATATAAGCTTAAACATACATTTTTTTCTTCTTGTTATTCTTCTTACTATTTTTATTATTCATTTCTATATTAATAGTAAATATGTGATTATTTTAATATTTTTTTGAGGTTAATTTATTGTTTTGATTTACAATGTGATTTTATTACATTGTAAGAAGAAAGAAATGAATTTTTTTGTGAAATAATTAAAAATTATATAAGTTATAAATTTCTTTAAATTGTAATATTTAATTACATATTCCCGGTCTGAAAATATGGTATACATTTATCATACAAAAAAAAATAATATTGATATGTACACCTTAATTTCGGACAGAGGAATTATATATTGATTTATAATAATATAAATTGTTTATTGATAAATATTCTATACTTTGGTTGAATAATCTATAAATATTTTTAGTAAAAAATAATTAGAAAATAATTTAAAGAATAAGTTGAAGTAAAAATGATTGCATTAAAAAAAGAAAGAAAATATTCTACACTTCAACAATAAAATTTGAAAATTAAATATCCAATATAAGGACAGGTTTAATATTTCATATAATCCTTCAATTAGTTCAACAAAACAATAAAAAATTTAACGAAAAAACTAATTTTGAATTTTACATACTCTATGGGTTTTTTTTAATTTCATGCCATATATCATATAAAAATAAATTTGAAATGTTTTATTTTTCCTTTTTTTTTTTGTTTATGTTTGATTAATGTCTAGAGAATTAGCAAAATGTTATTTAAATGTTATATTTCTTTGTCATTAATTAGTTTCTACGAAATTAGGTCTCTATATTGTAATTTATTCCTATATAATCTTCGTTTTGCCATACAAGCGTAATCCAAGTTGGATAAAAAATGGCGGCGAGAGCCCGTTGGCCACACTCTTATTATAGGCACTCTAGTAGTGGGTAGATTTCTGATTAATCCTATAGATGGTATGCATGTGACGTCACGCATGACGTGCTTTGCTCAAAACTCCGTCCATCCGCCATACTTGAGACCATTCATAGCTTTATTTCTTATACAGTAGTTGTGTTTTTGGTTAATTTAACATGCAGAGAGGGTACATACAAAACAATTTTTTTTTTTTATAAAAACACAGTAGAGGCTCAATTAACAGATTTTTTTTTTTTTAATATAAGCTCTTTTTTTTCTACTTTTTAAATTTTTTAAAAAGAATTATTGTAATTGTAAACTTATTTTCTCCTTCTACTGTATCATCCGATTTTTTTTTTAATTTTGTTTTTCTTTTCTTAATTTTTCTATTTTAAATTTTCAAATTTTGTTTCAGAATTAATTAATTATTATTATTTTTTGCATATTTTTCATATGCTCTTAGTTTTTAAATTTTTTTATGCGTTATTTATTTTATTTATTTATTTATTTAAAATTGTAAGCAACAGGCTGAGTGCCCAGTAACAGCTTACAGCTGAACGATTAAATTGAAAGAAAAAATTAAAATACAATAAATTTGTAGATAATAAAAAAATGAAAATTGTAGATAATAAAAAAATGAAAATTGTAGATAATAAAAAAATTTAAGTGCAAAGAAAAAAAAATGGTAATGAAAGAAAAATAATTAAGAATTACATAATGAGAGAAATATTTTCTATAACAATTTTTTTGAAATGATTATAACTTATTTTTAGTTGTTAAATTTGTAGGGTTTTCTGAGATGGAAAAAATACTTTTATTGTTTCAAAAATAAGTAGTAAAAAATTAATTATTCAAATATGGCACATTGATTCATTTCCAGTGAGAGTATAAAAAATTTTCAAAATTTGAATTCTTAGAAAGGATTGAAGATGATTTTTATTGGGGGTAGGGAATGGGTCACCTGTAGTATTCAGTTTTCTTCATTTTTACATAGCTGGGTTAAAATTAATTGGAAATCCATGACTAAAAAGAATAATATATATTAAAAAAAAAAAAAAATTAAGCATAAACTTTAAAAAGTGCAATGAAAACTTAAAAATTATTTTTAATACCTCTCATTAAAATAGGAATTCATCAAATTAAAAAAAGGCAGCGGGCGTTTAATATTAAAATTTTAAATGAAAAAATTACGCTCCGCCATACTTTTGCCTTTTTATAACTTCATGAATTCTTATTTTAATAAGAGGCACGAAAAATTATTTTTTACTTTGCAATGCACTTTTTAAAGTAAAAAATGTATGCTGATTTTTTTTTTTTTTTTTTCATTTGTTTGGTCTCAATCTTCGAGCATAGTCCTTCTATTTCTATGCTCGAAGGTCTCAACTTGGTCTCAATCATGGCAGCAAAACAAGTTCCTTTGCTGCGTGACGTCATCATGCATACCATCTATAGGATTGGTAACAAAAAATTTATGAAATGATTTTAATTTAAATGATTTCTTTATTTGAATTTTACCTCAGCATTTTAAACTTTAATAAATAATCAATTTGAATCGTTATCATTAAAATCAATTTGTATATTATTTAGTTAAGATCCCCCAATCATTACTTAAATTATAAGAAGTTTATTTAATAAAAGTGGAGTTTAATTTAATCGTCTTTAATCATCGTTTTGTGGTATTCTGGAGAAATATCACAGATTGATTGGTTGGTATTAACTTTCCTTTCAATTACTATGGTCATCATATCAGGACGGCGTTATAGGGGACCACAAATTTTGCCTCGCAAGAGTTCTTTAACGAAGGAAGTGCGTAATCTCAGGATTGCCCCCTGAAAAATCTTCGCCATCCTCGACCGGGATCGAACCTACGCCCTCGGGCATCAGAAGCGATCACCCATCCATTGAGCCACCGAGGCTGATAATTTATGTAACAGATTTAATTATACCGTTATCCAACAAAACCGTTATATTGGTAACTCTAGTTTTCTAGTTGTAAGTTCATCCATTAATATAGTGAATAAGTATTTATTTAAGGAAAATAAAATGATAGATGACGGGAAATCGTCTCCCCCGTTTCTCTTGAGACGCGAGTGAGAGAAAGAAACGGGGGGGGGGGGGAGCGAATGAAATAATTCACGTTGCAATGCTTAGAAGAGAGAAAGAAGCGATTGAGAGCGTAAAAAGATGGGTTGCTGCGCTCTCACGCAATATAACTTCTTATGAACGAATAATACTACGGCTTTTTCTACAACATGTATTTCCTGAGAGAAAAGTGGCTTGAAAATTAAATTCACGAACATAATGTTTCGCTGTCAACACACGATCCGATCGCGGAATATTTTTTATCCATGCTTTCCTTCTAATTTGAAGCGCTAAAAAGTTTAATATTCGGATCATACAACTTATAACCCGTTTTGCAATTCTTCACAAAAGAAGTTTTCATTTTTTCACGGATTATTGGAAACAAAAACCTTAAAATACTTGAGAAAAAGTTCACTCGGTAAGTAGAAAACCTATACAAATCCATACTGAACGATAGAATTTTTCCCCACTACATAGGGTGCCTGGAGAAGTGCGGAGAAGGGTGATGACAACCCAAGGTAATCTAGAATAACAGGTAGGTCCAGTTTGTGAGAAGTGCTTAACGCGCATGCGTATTGTGACGTCACTAGATGACTTATGGCTTTACTTCCGGCGTGTGCGGTAGCCATTATTCTGGTCACAAAAGAAAACGTTTTCACGTAAAAAAAAACAAAACTCTTACGTTGATTTCTGAAGAAACGTTTATTTGTAAACTTACTATTTTAGAAATTAAAATTTCCTAATGCCTGCATAAATAAAGTTATTAAGAAATAATATCGAAATTATCAACTGTCTCTTAACTGCCAACGGTTCCGACGAATCAATTTCAAAATCTTAACGAGGAATGATAACTAGGCCTAATGATAATGAGAAATACGTTATCGTGTTCGCTTAACTATCCGCACATTGCGCGATGAGTGAACATGAGACCAAGGTAAATGATTTTACATTTTAAAGACACCTACTCCCCTTCTAACGAACTGATATATAGCGAACCCTTTTTCTATTTAGTCTCAGTAAATTTCACTTACCTTGGTCGCATGATCAGTTATCGCGCGATGTGCTCATAGTTAACATCAACCCTGTGTTCACATTAAAAAGATAATACCTAAGTACATTTTACAATAATTATAAATTACCTAAGTCCCTTCATATAATGGCTTTATTATTATTTAATTAAAATATATAGTATAAAGAATGAGAATTGTGAAGGAAATGAACGAGTCGTCAAGTGTGGCTATCGCACGACTGCTTTCATTGCCGCCATGTTTTAGTTTCTGTTGAGGTTTCGATTTAGCGGGTATAGGTTTCGATGTATTCCAGTGACGTCAAAATACGCTTGCGCACTAAGGCAATTTTTACTACTTCCGGCAAACTGACCCCCACCTTGTTCTAGATCACCTTGGTGACAACCTATACCGTAAGCTTAAAGCATGAGCCGCCATTTTGAATCCATGGTCGAAAGTGACAATGGGCCTTTTTCAAACGAGAAAGCGCGAGATTATGGCCGCGCTCATGTTTGATCGAAAACGAGTCTGACTAGTCAAGCGCAGCTTGCTGCGAAGGAATGAATGCTTATTCAGTCCCTTTTTTAAATGTACTACCAAAGATATCGTTGAAGGATATAATAAAAATTGTTAGATCCAAGGCTTAAGGAACCGAGAGAAATCTGGAAACTGTTGATCAAATCAAACCGTTCATTGTTTTCAGGATGCAAATTACAATTTTCAGGACATATATAAAAATTTTCAGTTCCTTCTTCAGTGATGATCATTACTTCAAATTCATTTGACAAATGTGGTTTATTTTGTCGTAGTTGTTGTTGTGTTGTTGAATAACCCGCAATAGACTACGTTCTTTTCAACTCATTATTATTCATTTCCCGAGTCCAAAATACGCCGTTTTAATTCTTCATTTTTTTTCGAAAGCCTTTTGATTGTACCAAACTGGTTTCATGTGGTGTACGTTTTTATGAAATTTGTAATTCTATGTCTTTTTGTGTTTCATTTATCCAAGTATTGGCTATTTTAAATTTTGACATATATTTGAAATTTTTTCCTGTGAGCCTATTGGGGTTTATTCTTTCAAGATTTTCATAAAAAACTATTCTCCTTTTCCTAACGGTACAGTATCAGTAATTTTTTCAATATGTGTGCATATTTCATTGCTGCAACGTACTTTAAATATCGACCCCAACATTTTTCTTTCAGCTACTTTCAGTTCTTGAGTTAACATTTTTTTGATCAGGGTCAGACACTTAGCTGTATAAAGTGCTTCTGGGCGTATTACTGTTGTTTAGTGCCAAAGTTTAGCGTTGAATGATATTGACTTCTTGTAGATATCTTTGGTGAGAAAATAGGCCGATTTCATCTTACTGACTCTTGCTTTTTTCTCTGATCCGTTTTGTTAAATTCTCCTAAATACTTGAACTTTTATTTATCCTGTTATATTGTCATATTGGGTAGTCTTGACGTTCGTCATAAACTTGGTTTTTGGAAGAAGATTCTTAAACTATCTCTTTTAACTTTTTGTCATATGTGTTATTATTTTCATTGCATGGATTGCAATAAACAATCATTGCCAGTGCGTATACATTTATATTGTTACTTACACACTGATATGCAATATATAAAATGTTATTAAGATCCATTAATTAATTGATTGATTAATTGATCTTGCCATATTGATATAAAAATATAACAAATAACAAAAACAAAAAATGAAAATAAAAAAATAATAAAAAAATAACATCCCAATATAATTTTAATTGATTTCAATTAATAAAATTTATTATACAAAAAGTATATGTTAAATTCATGAATTATATTCAATATAATTTATATCAAATTTTAATATTAATTAACGAAATAATAAATAAATAAATAAATAAATAAATAAATAAATAAATAAAAGTAATGATAGTATAGTGATTTCTAAAGTGATTTTCTTTAGTCATTCGTTTTGGTCTATTTCGCAACACAAATTTATTTGGAATAGCCTCCTTCTTAACTAATCTTAATCCATCAAGTGAATCCGTGAAATATCCTGAGTTAAAATCCAGTGATTAAACAGTTACGTCTTTATTAATCTATAAATTAGCACATACAGTGCTTTGCTTTGTGTAAACTTCACCCGTCAGCCTCGTTTTCAATCTGCCAAGGACGCCGCCATTTTTCAAGTCTCGTAAACGTGAAAAAGGCCCATTGAGTTACTATGTTAAATTCGTCGTTATTTTAAAGAAGTTTACTGGTGTTTGAAGTTATGCAGTTTTAAATTAGGCTTTTAGTTGTATGTAAAACCATTCGTTCGTTTTTATTATAGAAAAAGATAACTAAATTTACAAAAAAAAAGTGCAAATCCAAGAATAAAACGTATAAAATAAAAAAATATATTAAAAAAAACTTTTTAAGCACACATTTTTACTTCGAAGTAGTCTGAATCTGTGTATTTAAATTCCATTCCCATTGATCAAATAATTAATAGAGAAGCACTATATAATCCTAATAAAAATAAATACTTTTTGTCCCTATTTTTCGTTCTCTTGCCATTCCGTTCTTGTGTTGCCATAGAAACTGCGGTGAGGAGAGAGATCTAATTTTGGAATTGGGGGGGGGGGGGGCGAAGGTTGTAACTGCTCAAATTTTGAAATACTTAAATTTGATTGGTCAGAGATTCTTTCCTTCGAAAAGAGAGGGAAAGTACGGAAGACGAGAAATGGCAGCGGGAATGAACTAATGCAGCTAATCACTAGTGCTGATGCATCGAACTCCGCAATCATAGAACGGTGCAGTTTTATCAATAAGTAGAACGTTACCTATGAGTGTCAATGACTGAAATTTGCATTGTGAACGATATTACACATTCACATCATTCATATTTAGATTCAGTGAGGGAATGCACACACAAGACAGTGCTCGCATTTGTGCATAATCGGAATTAATGTTTCCAGGCAGGCGATAGTCATTTGGACAAGGTGCGGAAAGCTTAAGAGACTGGATGCAACCTCTGTGACCATGGAGTGAACTTCGTTGGACTTCAGCAGGAATGCTGTGACAATGAAGGGGCATCGATAAGGTACAACGATAAGGTACACACCGGAGCATCGTCAGCGGAACTACTTAGGGCTAGCGCCAGCTAGCAAGAAGCGTCAAAACAGCATCAACTTTAAGTGCATCGTTGAAAAACAATGATCCAAATGTGTGAGTGAAACGGCTCTTCGAGTGTGCAAATAAAGATAAGTACTTGTGGTGTGCGTTAAATTAATAAATGCATCAGAAAAAACGCTGAGATCTCATTGATGAAATGTGTTACTGCGCAGAACATCTTTATTTTTTAAGTATTATACCGTACAGTGCGAGGGAAAGAATCTCTTAGAAAATTATGTTAAATGTTAAGTAATACCAAGCGCTCGTTCATAAACTATTTTATCTAAGAATGCTGATATTCCCTCTTGCTAACAAACTAATCCCTCCCTCATATTTTGTAATTTAAATTGAATAAAGAATTCATTTGTTTATTAAAAGCGGTGTCTCTCCTGGGTTTTATCTGATTAAGCGCATGTTAACTTTAAGAGAAATTGGTGGGTACTCTGGGAACAAGTCATTTTTCAGAATAGAGATTGATGTTTAATTAAAGAATTTGATATAGGCTTATTGCGGGACATAACACATTTTAACTAGCCATAATTTTCTCCTTGCAACACTTGCAGGAAAACGAAAAAGCCTTCCACCTTTTTCGGAGCGATTGCTGCAGTCGGGAACGGAGCAACTAGGCATCGTCTGCTCGTTAAAATTCGATGTTAATAATCTATTTTAAAAGGCCACAAGTGATTAAAGTTTCAATTACATACAACAAAAAGATCAGCAAACTAAACAAATAAAGAAAATTCTATCATTACCAAGCGAGACTCTAAATATCTTACGAGTATTTGTGCAAAAAGCATGCGTTTTCCTATGCGTGGCTGAGTACTTCCGGATTCAAAATGGCGGCCGGAAGCTACAAAATGGCGAGTTGTCACCACCCTTCTCCGCACTTATCCAGGCACCCTAAGCGCAACCGCTCACACCCTCTAATGTCGTATCTGTCTACTGCGAATTTATTATCTCGTAGGCCGTGTCTGTGGACGCTAGCGTGGACACACACACACACACACAAACATTTTCCAGAAATCACTTTTTCGATAACGTGAAGATCAGTGAAAATCTGGAGGTCGAAATTTTTCGTGATTACAATACTTCCTCCTTATACTATGTAGAAGAAAGTAAAGAATCAATTATGACACTAAAAACAGATTTATAAGCTTAAGTCATTTCAAAAATTTCAAATCTATCCTTGCAGAATCACACTTTGAAAGCATTTTCGGAGTTATCCCCTCCACTGTTAAGAAAATTAAAAATTTATACGCATATTTGATATGAAAAACATAAATAACATTGAGTGTGTAGTGGTGATTTTTGGAATAATTACTACGGTTGATCTGACTCCATATCTTTTAATAACATTAAATAAAAACTAAAGAACTATTCGTACACTACAATTAATACTGATTAATGGGTAACAATAAGTTAAGACAGTAATGAATGCATAATATAGGTAGAGATCCGTGACTGTCCGTTTGGTTGATGATTGCAGAAACGATGTGTGTCCGTCAGCTGTCGAGAGCGAAGTGTGTAGTGTGTGTCCAGTCGAACCTGAAAGCGAGAGTTCCGATCTGGTGCAATCCCGCAGTTACGGGATTGCGATTGGTGGCGCCATCTCGTGTCGATCATTAGAGATTCGACGGGACGCCATAAGTGTTTAAAAAAAAAATATTAAAAAACTTCTAAAAAACAAATAGGGTAATTAAGTAAATTTTATAAAACTAACATTTAAGTAATGTTTATTTGTGAGTATAAACAGATTTTTAATAAATAAAAAAAAGATTAAAATTTTTAAGAAAAAAATATTCATGGACACAAATGGTTTCAGCGTGGTACGGCGATGATTATCGATTGGATTGTTCAGGTAAAATCTGTCGGAGAAAAGTCCACGCGCATGCTCTCTTGGGCGGGAGCGGAGAAAAAATTTCTGAAAAGTATCCGCTCGTGGTCGACATGCCGTTCGAAATGCTGTTATTTATATTTGTCTGCTTCATTTACGATTCATTACAATTACCTTACATTTCGCTATGTCCACTGAAAATAAACAGATGAGGAAGAATTCTGCAAGGAAGGAAGGAGGTTCAAGCCTATGGAACACAAACATAAACGTCGCGGCTCTTACAGGTACGTAATGTAATCTCATTTTATTCTAATGTAATGACTTGTTAAATGCAGAGTAACCTTTAATTGCTTGGTTAACCCGCTCCTACAATACCATACCATTAAAGTCCATGTGATGAAATAACATTGTTAGTGTTTTAAAATGGAAAAAGTCATACAATTTGTTGAATGTAAATAATTATAAAAAAAATTAGTAAATTTAATAGTTCAGACACGCCTTGTGATTGCGAAACAGCCTGAAATTAATGCACGTGCAGTGAATTCATGTTTAATACAGGGTGTTTTAAAAAATGTATACACACTTTGAACTATCATAGAAAGTTAAATTTCTAGAAGAAAGTAATGTTATATTTCTTCAACAGGTGGCAGCAGAATCGTCGCTCCAGCTACTCAACCCAGTTAGTGGCAAGGGAGTAACTTCAACTTGGCGAACATATGTTTGAGCTTTGAAGCACAAAAGCAGGTAATTAAGTGGTACTGGAAGTTTGAGAATGTTAATGCAGTTCAAAGACAGTGGAATGAAGAGAAGACCACCATAGGATTCCTGTATAAGTTCAGTGCATGCCGCTAGGAGCGTTAGTGAATACGTACCTGGTGGAGGCTAAATCAACTAGATTCAGGAGAGAAATGTAATCGTATGGTGGTCTTCTGCTTAAAACATTGAGTTAGCTGATATTTAAAAATTTTAAATTGACACTCTGCGTGGAAAATGTGCTTAAATTATTTTTTTTGTGAAACAATTTACAGCTCATCTTTTCGAGCTAGTACCATAAAAAAAGCAAATAATTAGTTGATTCAAACCATTTGGAGTCTGTGAACGAAGAAATTTATAGCAGTCATAGTGTTATTACCGGACATTGCCTGCCTCAAACAAGCATAAATAAACCAACTTATAAAATCATATTAAAGTGAGTGCTAACAAAATTTCATTATGACTTAATTAGAAATTGTGACTAGACACAGACTACTTTTGTTGACTATGAATTACTGCTGAAAGCGTTGAGCTATTTTTGAGAGTCACACTGGATGTCAAACATCGAACTGTTGAAATGTAATCAGGATGACTGGGATGTTCGTTTTTTGTTCAACCAGTAAAGTGATCATTGCATACGTCAAGTTTGAGGTGGGTAAATTCTGTTGAGCATATTGTTCAATCATAATTAAATTATGATACTGAATTAAAATTTTATTTGATTAAAAACAAATTTTACGCTTTGTTTCAGTTGGCCTGGGCGGGAACTTGTAGAAAGGAATAGATTTTTTCCTGCCTTTTTAGCAGTTTTATATGTGTTACCACATCCTACTACACTACATTTGTTATTTGACATGCTCAAAGTTAACTGATATACCTACAATTTAGCACAAAAGTAATAACTAGTTTATTCTTGCCTTTTGTTTCACCTTGTGTGTTGCAAAGAGTTTTGAAATATAGTTTTTTTGTTTGTTGTTTTTTGTTTTTTTTTTTTGTTTTTTTGTCTCCATGCCCTCTTTGTCATCAATCACTGAACCTGCTCAAACTGGGTGTGGTCACAAAGAAAAAAATTTTGACTAAGAAAACATGATTGTCGATTGAATATTGTTCCAGTTTGGCATAAAACAAAAAAAAAATTGAAAAAAAAACTAAACTTCATAAATAAGGTTACTTTGGGCCCCTCGTGTGGATCAGACTCTAATTCAAGCATGTAGGACTGTATCAAAGTTTTCTCCATTTAAATTTTTATATAGCTCTTCACTAGCATAGCTGCACGAGAGAAAACATTAGTGCATTTAGCGATGCCTCAACAGGCTGCATCACTGTGCTTTCTTCTCTCCTTACGGACATCAAAGAGTGCCTAATATTTCTGCATATTCACCGGTGACCAAAAGTTTGGACCAACCAGCAATGTCAAGAAAAACTGAATTTATACGAAAACTGTTTTACACATACAACTCTAAGTAAATATGAAAAAAGCCGGGAATAAATGGCGAAACTAGTCGGAAACTCTGTTCTCCCTTTGTTGTGTTGTAAAGTCTCTACCAATTTTATCGATAGAAACAGCACTATGGACCCCTTACTGAACGAAATATGAAACAATATTCAGGGAAGAAACAAATTTATTTCTGCGTTGTTGGTTTCTTATTACCTAAAATCAAAATAAGACTGGCCAAAAGTTTGGACCACATTTGTAGAACATAAAGGGAAAAAAGTAGTACATCATTAACTAAGGAATTAGTTTGATATTTGACGTTATTTTGACTCTACAATATTGGACAAATGACCTAAAATAGAATTAAATAAGCTTTTAAAACATTTGGCTTAACAGCTTTCTGAATGGCTGCTATTTGTTGTTCTCGAGATTGGTACTAAATGTTCTGGTAAATTTTTTGTTCCATGAGATGCTACGCATTCTCAATAATATTGAGATCTCGATTTCGAGCAGTCCAAGCAAAAGTGGAAATGTTATTGCTCTCAAAATAGGCTTTCACAACTCGTGCAGTATAGATTGCAGGACTGTCCTGCTGCTAAATCCATGGTTTTTGCTTAAACTAGACTTTGCACAAAGGGATGAACACATTTTGAAGATCATCTTTATACTGAGCTGTTGTGTAATGTCCATCTATACTGTGAACCTTCAACTTTCCGTTGCTTCCAATGGCACCCAGAATCATCACTCCACTACCACCCATTTGCCGCTTAATTTGCAGTGGAACAAGTGTTTCTTTTGTGACGAACCCCCCCTCCCCTCTTTGAGATATTTATTTATCAATAAGTATCTGACAGACCGTGAGTGGAAAGCTTGTCAGGATTCGGGTGTGTCCAAGGGTGCAACACAATGATAACAACCAGCATAAACTTAAGTGAAAAAATCAAACTTTTTACTTCCCAAACTTATTAACCAAACCAAAATACATAAATTACAACACTCAAAACGATGACAGCGCTGTTCGTCAATGTGAGGGGCCCCTTGAGTACTTCAAGACCACTATAACAAATTCTTATTAAGCATAGTTTATCACACTACCCATCAAGAAACTATTTAATCACTTATGACCCGTGGATCATGCCCTATAAAGAGGGAGGAGGAAGCACAGAGTCCACTGACTCGAAATCCAACCTTATCTAGAAATGGACCTTAGGCTCTCGCTGCCTCGAGCAGACTGGTCCACGCGGTGTTTGCTACTGCAAACTTATTGAGCAAATGGCGCCACCCCTCAGAAATTAGATCAACGTCCCCAAATGACATCGTGTGAATCCTTTAATACAGCACATATGCATAAGAGGGGGAATCGCCGAAACCCTCTAGGGTGACGCACACTGGCCACGGTTTGCACCTTCGCACTACTGGTGTCCTGCTCGCTGGTCTCGGCGTGCGCCCTTAATGGAACCAACGATAAAAGCCAGGATACCACCACCACGCACCAGCCTATACGGCTCTACAGCACTTACCAGCCTCTACGCAACATTTCCATAAAACGTACGTTCCTCCTTATAGGAAATCCAACCAAGCGCTTATTACTAAGCTTAACGTTTATAAAAAAAAAATATTACATCAAATCTTCTTAGGGCACAAAACATTCCAGAAACAAAGTACATAAATATCCTAGAGTCTGCTCTTAGGCAACCCCACACGCGCTCGGAACTAGACCAGTTCTCAACGGCGCAGCACAAGCGAGAAACGAGTTCTCCAGACCATCAGTCGCTATGCTCCAAAATTCACCTGTTTATCGTGGACACTCACTTTCGTCGCGTCAAAAAAATACAAGGCAACTCACCATCTGATGTCATCTGTTTGTTTTGGCATCTTACCGTCCGACCGCCTCGAACAGGCTTACCAGGCATTCGGCGGCCCAGCCGCGGCAGCGATTGAAATCCACGAAGACATAGAGGCATAGAAACAAAGACAAACGAAGATTAAAACCAGCAGATCACATTAATTTATACACTTCAAATAAACAACATGGTTCTGGAGGAATCTACCATGCAACAAAATTAACCGGAACTATTCATCTCGGCCTTAGCGTGAAAAACTAAACCCGCTCAGGCCGACTGTTCTTTTTTTAAAACAAGCTTAAAAGAGCTCTCGCTCCGACTTAACTCGGTGCAGAATCGCATACCCAACAACAGCCTAACAAAAAAACTATTCCTCCGTAACCAAGTACTGAAAATTAAACAATGCTACAGCGGGAGACTGACACTGACTTCTCGGAAAAGAAAATCTCTGAGAAAACAATGTCAGCTCCAACAAATGTGATTTCTGTTGCAAAGAACAGCAATCGTCTAAAACAAAAGAACAACAATATCCAATCAAAAACAAAAGAATAAAACACACTTAAACTAATGTCCCCTGCCGGGCGCAAAGGACCAACTGACATGGAATGTCACACTTTATCACGATGCTCTTCATAAGAAGCTATATTATCAGGACCATCCAAACTGATTCGTTTTTCATCAGAAAACACAACCAATTGGAAGTCTGTGTTTTCACGCAGATGTGTCTTAGCAAATTCCAGTCTCTCCTGCATGTGTTTCTGTGTTAGTCGCAACTTTTTGGGTATAATTTCATAGGCAAAGTTCTGAGCACGTAGTTCACTGCGAATTGTTCTTCTTGAGGCAGCAAGTTGCAAATTAAGTTTGACTTGTGTGGTGATGACTACATTCCCAGATGTAATATCATGTCTAACATGTGTCTTAATTTTTGATTTGTCTCTTTGCGTCAGTGCACAAGGTCGTCCTATTTCCGTCCTATTTTCCAATTAACATTTTCAACAATTCTGATAAAGATTTGTAGCTCACATTGGAGATTTCAGCAACTTTTTGGAAGTTTGTAAATTGCTTGTTAAAATTTCTAATTCGCTCTCGTTGGCTTTCAGTTAACATTGTACAATACATAAGATGGTTTAGTGCTCACCACACAACATGATGACTTGTAATATGCAAATTATTTGCATTTTTGTGATGTTGGTCCAAACTTTTGGCCAGTCTCATTTTGATTTAAGGTAATTAAAAAGCAACGACGCAGAAATAAATTTGTTTCTTCCCTGAATATTGTTTCATGTTTACTTAGAGTTGGAGATGTAAAACAGTTTTGGTATAAATTCATTTTTCCTTGATTTTGCTGGTTGGTCCAAACTTTTGACCACCAGTGTAAGTTGACCAAATACCGTAATTTTCGGGAGTAACGCCGCAGCGGCTGATACGCTGCACATGCCAAAATTTAACAAAAATGTTAAATCTCCGGCAGTAGCGCCATGGCGGCCGATACGCCGCAACTCCCCCCTCCCATCACATACGGTCCGTTTTGTATAACTGCGTTTTATAAGAAATTCAATAAAGAAACCAAAATTCAATATTTTTAAGATATATTTTATTAGTCGAAGCCTTCAAAATCAGAAGTTTCCGAATCGGAATGAAATAAAGATAAAAATTCTTCCTGCAGAGGTGGGTCATTTTCTTTTTCGTCTTCCTCTACTACCACAGATGCGGGAATCTCTTCATAAGGCAGGCCAGCCGCCTTGAATCCTGCAACGATGCAGTCTGGTCGAACATCTGCCCAGGCTTTAAGAATCCATGAGCACACTGTGCTACATGATGCTCGTTTCATGTGGCCAGCCTTTGTGTACTCGTGGATGTCCTGGCTCATCCATTTCTCCCAGGCAGTACGTACACCTAGCTTGAAAGATCTGTTAACTGAAATATCGAGTGGTTGCAATTTTTTCGTTAACCCACCAGGTATAATCCCAAGCTTGCTGCTTGCGGACCTGCTCTCACCCTTTACATTTTCTGATAGATGGGCACGCATGGAGTCCATGATCAAGACGTTCTTCGGTGCGAAAAATGACGTCACTGATCGCTTTCTCAGAACCTCTTCAATCCATTTGTTCATCACGGTCTCGTTCATCCACCCTTTCTCATTTACGCAAACAATGATCCCGGGTGGAAATTCTTCACGCGGCAATGTTTTTCTTTTAAAAATTACCATCGGCTTCAGCTTCGTCCCTTTAGCTGTGCAGGCTAAAACGACAGTAAACGAACTTCTTTCGTGGCCGGTTGTCGAGATAGGAACCGATTTTTCACCTAAGACATTTTTTAATAATAAAAAAAAATATATATATAAGCAAAAATATATCTCTGGAAGAATATATATAAAGAGAATAAACATAAAATACGAAACACCAGAAGCTATTTGCAACGGAAATTAGGGAAAGTAACGAAATGTGGTTACTTACAAACTCGCTGAAGGACTCGAAAGTCGTTGGGTCGATAAACTGTCGAAAGTCAAAAGTCGTTGGAGAGAGAAATACTGGGAGATTATGCTTGTCGAAATTGAAACCAAATACTGATTGCCATGAAACCAAAAGTGACCCTTTATATATCGCAACAGGTGTCATGCTAGCAGGTGTCGATTATTCTGATTGGTTGCCCTCTATTGACAAACGTGAAAATTAGACCAGTTGATCATTAGCCAAGTGGCCTCTCTGGGCAAAAAGCCACACTAAAAGCGTGGATTATTTCCTGTTGATGACTGATTACCATTATAACTGAAACCAGGTATGGATGAAGGTAGCTTCATCCATCCCTGCTGAAACTATTGATACTATCATGCTAAATTTATACACACACAGTTAATGAAAGATATATACAGAAATATACCTAACTGATATTAAACTGATAAAAATACGTATTCAAGAGGCACAGATGTTGCACTAACACATATATTTTTTAGTGCTAGCTGTGACAATATTATTATCATTCACAGGGAAATCATTTTTATTAAGACATTCGTTGTTGCTGGTGACTAAATTAATAATAGGAACAAAACATTTATTTTGCACAACCGACAGATTCTTCTTGATTTTTGGTAGATCTTTTGGGTGGCGACAGTAGATGTCGCTCAGAACTATCTGGTCATGAAGCACTCGATAATAACAGTGCTTTATTATCGAGTGTATTATCGAGTGCTTTATTATCTGGGGATAGAAAGACTATGATAAAGCTATGGAATTACGATTTACGAAAGTGACGATGCTAAATATTGGGTTAGGCTACGACATCAACCTATAGGGAGAACGATGAGAGCGGCAGGAAGTGGTTGAATCCCCCGCTGTCGATGAACAATCACGCTCGATTGTTATCGGAGTGAATTTTTAATACAATGATATGAAGTAGGTCTAAAATCATGTGTAGAATTTATCTATCCTTTTTTCTTTTTCTTTTGTAAAATCTCTGGCAGTAGCTCTGCGGTGGCTGATGCGCCGCACACTCCGTATTTTTAACTTTTAATAACAGAAACGCCGCAGCGTTACTCCTGAAAATTACGGTATTTGAAGAGATGCAATAAATTGATAAAAACAAATTAGGGAATTGGGTAAATGTACAGTAATGAAATGTTTTTCAATGAAATTCAAAAATTAATGAAAGTTATAAAGAAATATATATATTCTTCTGTTACGTGCAAAGATAAATTTAGTTTATTATACAGGGTGCGTAAGATATTTGAGGACACCTTCGTTTGGCTACTGCTGCACTAAAGTAAATTGTATGTCGTTTCAGTTTCCAGAAAGCAAAATGGCGGACCATCAAGTAACACAAATCATGAGGAGACATGCAGTCGTCGTGGCAATAAAGGCAGAGCAAGGCGATTTAGAGATATCTCGATTTCTAAAGGTCGCAAGATCATTCGTCCACAAAGTGTGGAAGGAGTTGGAGACCCAAGATGGCAATGTTGCACCTGAATAACAAAGGAATGGATGGCTGACAACTTCCATGATCACGTAACCTCTAACCTTTGGCCTCCTAATTCCCCTGACCTGAATCCATTGGACTACCTATGGAGCGTTGTGGAGAGAGAGTTCAATGAACACCCCCATAACATGAAAGATGGATTGAAAGCTGCCATTGTTCGAGTAATATGAGCATGACCATTTGATTCGCGCATGTCGACGGTTTCGATCTCGCATCGAAGCAGTTATAGAAGCTGAAGGTGGATTCATTGAATAGCCACATAACAAGAAGGTTTCTTGTGTATGCTCATGATATATTTTGGTAATAGTTATTATCTCGACTTATATCTCTGTTTTCTTACTTGACGTGAAGGTGTCCTCAAATACCTTACACACCCTGTAAAAGTACAAGAATTTTTAATTAAACTATAAAATGCACAATGGGTCATTCCATATCAAATCATCCAGAAATGCTAGGAAATGACACCCACCCTAAGCTTAGCTAATGTTGATATCTTTAAAGTTGCATGTGATAGTGTTGACTTTTTATAATTTTATATTTTGTTTTTGTTTTCTCCAGATATCATAGATGGTTAACCTTTCAAGCAGAATCTTATAATTATCGGAAGCAGAACATTGGAGAAAATGAGGCATGTGACATGTATGAACTTTGCAGAAAATTATTCGTTTGGATTACAGGATGAGGCCAATAGCAGTCATCTCGATCATTTTTCCTATAGCAAAAGCAGTGTATGTATCTTCGAATGTCTACAGCATGACACTACTGCTGTTCATTTATTCAGAAAAGGCTTATTTCTCATTTGACGTTGGAAGTAATTAGAGATTTGAAAAAAATTTACTATATCTCAGATGGTGCAGCTGTGCACTTTAAAAACAGGAAAACTTTTCATACTAATGCCACCATGTTCATGATTTTGGAATTGAGGCAGAGTGGCATTTCTATGCAATAGCCCATCATGGGAAAGGAGTGTGTGACAGTCTGGTGGTACTGTGAAAAGATTTGCAGGAAAGGCAAGCCTACAGCGGCCTTACGACCATCAAATCATGACACCAGCACAGCTGTTTACATGGAGTGAGGAAAACATTGACTCCATGCATTCTTCTTCAATGAAGCACAATACAACAAACAGGAAAAAATACTTGCAAATAGATTTCTGTCTACAAAACCAATATCAGGCACACAGAAGTTCCACAGTTTCATCCCAGTGTCAGATAAAGTGTTGTTGATAAAACAACAGTCATGCACTTTCTGTGTTAGGAGCAGGTGTGCAATAAGGCTGAAACTAGCAGAAGGAAAAGGATAAGTCACATGTGAGAACAACAATCATTGGTGGCTTGGTGAAGTTGTGGACAAAAATGAGACAGTGGAACTGCACCATGCAGGACCTTCTCCATCATTTACTTTCAAAAGTGACTGTCCAAATAAACCGACTGTGCCTCTCTCGAAGGAAGAGATGGATGCGGCAACCATAGCTCTAGAAGATTACTGTAGACAGTAAATTCAAGTTTCTGCCATTGAAGAAGGGAAGATAACATCTTTTCTGTAAGTTTTACTATTTGATTGTTGTGAAATTTTAGAATTAAGTGCAATATTCTTACCCAGTGTGCATAATATTTGTTATAAATGTAAAAAAATTATGATCCCATTGTGATCCCATAACAAAACTTGTAGGACATGATGCTGAAATATGTAGGTTTCTATGAGAATTTTTTCAAAGTTTTCAAAATATATATTTTTTTTTGAAAAATTCAGTTTTCAAAAATATTTTGGGTGACCTTGAAAATTTTTTTCTTCCAAAATTTGTCATGTGACATCAAATTAAAGCTCATAGCATAAGCTACATTTGGTACTTTTCCCACTCATCTATGTCAATTCCAGCTTGATTTATGCGTTACTTTGTGATTGCATGTAAGTGGAAAATTTTGGTTTTTATCAAATTTCAGAGGGGTATAATGGAAAACTACAACACATATTTTGTATACTTTATCTACCTCAGGTGGTACTTCATGACAATCATGTATGAATAAAATCGGAGATGGTCACATTCAGAATTGACAAAAAATTGGTTCACTTGACACGGAATGACTCTTATTCTGTGACAATCTGTCAGTTTTTTTGTGTTACATATGTCTGACGGGAACAGGGAACGGTGAACAAAAAAAAAAAAAATGAGAATTTGGGGTGGGGGGGGGGGAATTGTGTTTGTCGAGTTCATTTGTGTTGTGTTTGTTGTGGTGGAAGCGTCTGGATGAAGTGTTTGTGCGTGTGTGATGATTTTTAATATGATTAAATTTCATGGGCGGGGAAACTCCCCTCCTTAAAGTTTTCTTGGGCGAGATTTTAAAATTTTGGGCGAGAATCCTGCCATCCCGCCCTGAATTTCAAGCCCTGAACTGCATGACTCTACAGACACCTGTATTATCATGAAAATGGCATGCACAATTGACACAAAAGAAAGCAAATATCTGCAAACTGCTTAAACTGAGATGAAGAGCAAATGACATGAGATCTCGAGTCTTATAATATTGATTTATGTGGTTTATTTAGTGATTACTTATGCAATAAGATATTGGATTTGTGAATTTAAATTGAGGTGTTTTAGCAGAGTCACATAATAAAAATGCATGCTCGGGCAGATGGGACAAGAAAATGAGTTATTCGTGCTCTCTATTAAAAACAGATTTATAGAAAACTAAGTGCATGATAAGTTAAATCATCCAAGAAACATGAGTGTTCAGGAATGCTTGAAGAAAATTTGATTATTAATTTAATTATTTATTATGGGATGTCTCAAAAAGGATGGAAACAATTTTCAGAAAGCTTATGGAAATGACAATGTTATTTCTGGTAAAGCGTATTTTTTAAAATTCATGTTATGACTGCTTCTTACTTCCTTACTTTTCAAACCCGCTTATCCGTTAGGGTCGCGGGGGCAGCAGCCCTATGGAGGATCTCCAGCGATCGCGATCTTCCGCCATCAGGCGCATGTCCTCCCTGGTAATATCCAAGCGACTCGAACCCAGATTCTCCATGTAGTCTAGCCACCTGGTTCTAGGCCGACCCCTTGGTCTCTTACCCACCGGCTTGGAAAATAACAACTGCCTAGGAAGACTAGTTTGCGGCATCCGTATCACGTGGCCATACCAGCGCAACTGAGATCTCTCGATGCGGAGAAGTAGCGGCTCAACTCCTAAAGATTCCCTTATTGTGCTGCTGTACACTCTATCTAGTAGGGTAACACCTGCCACACCTCTCAGGAATCTCATTTCGGCCGCTTGTACCCGCCATCGCACTCTTTCGGTCATTACCCAAGCCTTATGACCATAGGTGAGAATGGGGACAAAGATAGATTTGAAGACTGAGAGCTTGGCTTTGTTACCCAGCTCTCGTTTCGTTACCACGGATCGCCACAGTTCACGTCTGACACAGCTTGCTGCACTGATCCGAGCATCCAATTCTTTCTCCTGCTGTCCATCACTGCTTCAACAAAAAAAAAAAAACTCTTAATTTTATGCTACAGTACAATGCATAGAAAGAAAAATAACTCCGAAAACACTATTCCACATAATAAATTTTAATGACATTTCGGAAACGAAGTTTCCATCATTAGTGAGTAAAGAACAACAAGAGAAGCTGAATATTTATAATATATAAGAACCAATCAAAAAATTATACAAAAAAATATTACAAAACAAAACGCGAAAATCAAAAGAAAACAACCAATACAAACTACCTTCTTAGCTTAGCCCACTATAAAAGCCAAAGAAAACCCCTCCTCTCCCCCCCACACAGGATAAAAGAATAGTCCAGTTATAAGAGCAAAGTAGGAAACCCTTACAGGAAACAACACAAGGAAAATAAATTATTTTGTAAAAAATTTTGCTAAAGGGGGCCATTCTACCACTGGCATGGGGCCATCATCACTATTCAGGGTTTTATTGGTTGCTTTGTTTTTTACAATTTCAATCGATTCAAGGGAGTACAACGTTTTGGAGCGTCAATGAACTTCGGACACCTACAGAATTTTGAATAAATACAACGAAACTAATTGTAAACAAATGAAAATCACTTTGAGTGCACAGAGCTTTAGTACAACTCTCATATAGCATTTTAACATAAAAATTAAATAAGCCACTTTTTGTAATGTTCTGTTTTCAACACATTGCAATGAACTTCGTACACCGTACCGTTTATTGCACATTACCACTGAGTGGCATCACCTTTCCGACGAATGACGCTCCGAAGTCGTTGAGGCATGCTGGACACTAACTTCTGCGTTGTTTCTACTGGAATTTTGTCCCACTCTTCGGAAATACACGCCCGCAACTGCTGCAGTGTTCGAGGCTTCTGCTGTGTGACTTTTAGCTTTAAAATGTGCCATAAATTTTCAATGGGTGACAGATCTGGGCTGCAGGCAGGCCAGTCGAGCACCCTGAAACGCTGCTGTTGTAGCCAAGCCTTGGTGTTCCGAGCAGCATGAGGCTTCGCGTTGTCCTGCTGAAAGATGCTTGGTCTTCTATTGAACAACTTTTGGCAGGATGGACGCAGATGCTGTTGAAGAATGTTTATATAGGCAGCAGAGTTAATAGTGCCCTCGCAAAAGTGAAGCGATCCTGTCCCAGCTACACTTGTGCAGCCCCACACCATCACCGATGCAGGCTTCTGTACTTTCCTCTGGTAACAGTCGGGATGATTACTTTCGTGCTTGGTCCTTAGCACCTTGCGACCGTTGTTGCCATACATCACTGCAAAGGTGGACTCGTCGGACCACAGAACACTATTCCACTGAGCAAGGGTCCACTTTAGATGGGTTCTGGCCCATGCTACCTGGCGACGCTTAGCTACAGTGCTCATAAATGGCTTCTTCTTTGTAGCGGATAAGTAATAGTTGCATCTTCTGATGTAACGGCGGACTGTGCTTTCGGATATGGGTAGATGAAAATATCTCGAGCCCAAACAGTCATTTCACTTAATGGGAGCATGCCTGTTTTTCACAATGTAACGTCGAAATACTCGTAGGTCCCTAACATTCAATAATCGCTGCTTGCCTGGTGCAGTCCCTGGTTCTATTTTCCCGATTTCTCTGAAACGCTTGATGATCCCATTAAGAGTAGAGAGAGAGTGGAACTGATAATTCATGGGCAGTAGTTCGCCTGGATTTGTTATTCTGGAACTGCTGTATAATTTTTTGCCGTATACACGTTTCTACTGGCTTACCACGTCCCATGGTTCAAAACAACACGAATACTGTGCTCTGTCGCGTGGACGATGCTTTTAAAGCCTGATGCAAAGCAATCTGGGCCTTTCTACAGCCTTCAGGAAAGTTCTATATGCTGGCGACCCCTTGTGTACGACGTTCTTTGAAACCTGTTGACAACGCAATTTTACATAAATTTGAATAAATTATTTTACACCATTAAATCGCTTCTAAATGGATGTTGATATTGTTGCATGTACACTGAGTAAATGTATTTTGATTAGCCTGCAATCCTCTGTATGCACTTTTCACTGTGTTTTTAGCCAAATTACTTGGTGTCCGAAGTTTATTGACGCTAGGTTTGTATAACATTTTAACATCTCTACATCTATGAATAACTTCAAACAAATCTGTAGAATAATTATGTTTTTCATTAATAATATGGTCTGCAAAAGATGACACCCCTAACCTAGCATTCTTTACATAAGAAATATGTTCCTTCATCCGTATTCCCACTCCTCTTTGTGAGTTTCCCAAATAAAATGTGTCACACATTTCACACTTAAACTTATATACCCGGGGCAATCTTCCGCTGGGATCTTATCTTTTATTATGCTTAGTTTTCTTTTTAATGTATTACTGCTCTTATAAACCACTTTACAACCAAACTTACTACAATTATTCTTGATCCCTTTGTTTAGTGCGTTGTTGTAGGGAAGGACTAACACATTTTTGTATTCTTCATTTCTTTTCCCTGTCAACTTTGTGATTTCATCGATCTTTAGATGTCTGACGATCTTATCTGCTATTCTATCCACTATAGTTGTATTACCGTAAATCCTCTACTATAATGCGAATTTTTTTGGCCTAAAAAAGCACCTAAATTTGCTGGGTCGTATTATACAAGAGGATAAATATCAGTCCTCCAATGACGACTGCTGCCGGAGGAGGTTTTGTCCTGATGAAATTACCGTATAATATACATTAATTATACTGCATATACAGTGTCCAGTTCATTATACAATAAATTAATTCACTTTTTATTCAAATTTCTCGTCGCCAACAGCTACCGTAATATGAAACTAACTTCTTCCAAAGATCGTTATACTGTACTTGCAAACTGCCTCGAACCAAAGCCTACAAGAAAGCTTATGCAGTGAAAGTATTAAAGTGAATAAAGATTACTTGTTTTTTTTTATTAAGAAAATTGATATAAAGTCGATGTGTGAGTTGGAAAGCTTTCCCTATCAATGTAAGGCTATAAACTTGCAATGGTGTTAATGGGGCAAATGTCCCAAAAATGAATTGAATTTTGGTGAATTTAAACTTTATACAATTTTGAACAAAGACAAGAAAGTTCACTTAAATGCATTTTTACATTTTCTACATTTTTAAGATCCAGATTATTTAAAAATAAAGATTTTTTTCTGTATGTTTTTGCACATTTTATTTCTCGCGAGGAGTCAAAAATGGGGATCGCATTATACAAGAGGATAGCATTTTTGCTGGTTTTTTGGGCCGAAAAAGTGGAGTCACATTATACAAGAGGTCGCATTATAGTAGAGGATTTATAGTATATTCATTAAATTCTGCGTCTGATTTGATTAGGTCCAATTCTTTATTCCTTGCGGCATCATTCAGATCTTTGCGTTTTGTTTTTGTAATATTTTTTTGTATAATTTTTTGATTGGTTCTTATATATTATAAATATTCGGCTTCTCTTGTTGTTCTTTACTCACTGATGATGGAAACTTCGTTTCCGAAATGTACATCTGAGTCATTAAAATTTATTATGTGGAATACTGTTTTCGGAGTTATTTTTCTTTCTATAGTTGTCCACAGTTTTTGGCTTGATTCCATTGTATCTAAGTACAATGCATTTACTTACTTACTTACTTTTCAAACCCACTTATCCGTTAGGGTCGCGGGGGCAGCAGCCCTATGAAGGATCTCCAGTGATCGCGATCTTCCGCCATCAGGTGCATGTCCTCCCTGGTAATATCCAAGCGACTCGAACCCAGATTCTCCATGTAGTCTAGCCACCTGGTTCTAGGCCGACCCCTTGGTCTCTTACCCACCGGCTTGGAAAATAACAACTGCCTAGGAAAACTAGTTTGCATTGGCATCCGTATCACGTGGCCATACCAGCGCAACTGAGATCTCTCGATGCGGAGAAGTAGCGGCTCAACACCTAAAGATTCCCTTATTGCGCTGCAGTACACTCTATCTAGTAGGGTAATACCTGCCACACCTCTCAGAAATCTCATTTCGGCCATTTTGAACATTATTTTTTATAGGGTGATCCTAAACATTATTTTTTTTGTTCAATTCATTGCTGGTCCCCTATTTGCCCTCGGGACAAAACCGTTCCTTAAATGTAAGGGGTGGTCATTGAGGTTCATACCGTTGCATAGAAGGCAACCGAATTTAGTGGGGTCATCAATCCCTCTCAACACAGATTCCCTGAAAAATTCCTCAACATTTCTGCCATCGATATTTCACTCATGAATGCCGTGTGGATATAGTCATTTGCTCTGAAAGCAGAAATGACCTTTTCATTGCTGTTAAATTGCCTGAATAAGGCCAGGTAGGTGCTCAGTGAGATTTTCTGGTTTAGGAAAATGAAGAAGCCATTTCGTAGGAGGTGATTTCAGTGATGATTGGGATGGGCCTCTACATTTATGGCATTCCGTGGTTGAAATATCGATAGCAGAAGTGTGGGATTTTGCAGAGGGATTTTTGTGTGGAGACCCCACTAAAAAAAAATAAATATTAAAGGAAATATAACTACATGTATCACTATGAGCATCATTAACAATTAATAAAACTAGCAATTTTTTTTTTTTTAGTTGCAGATACAGTCAGTGACAAAAAATTAGCACCACCATCATTATGACTGAAATTCTTTTAATGAAACAAAATTCTAAATGCTCTTTTGGAATACAGACACTTAATATCTTCAGAAACAATCTAGCTTCAGAAAAATAAATTGAATGTCCACTTAGAATTTAAAAAAAAAAATTATTTTACTCAGGTGATATTTCTGAGTGACAAAAAGTTAGCATCAGCTACAAAAAATCCCCTGAATGGTGTTAATATGTGGTGGATTTGCCTTTTTGTGAAATTACCTCAAAGATACGATTAGGCATCTTAGTAATTAATCCTTTAATCAATCAATGATCTAAATTTTCCCAAGCATCAATGATGGCACATCTCAAGTCAGAAGCATTTATGTACTGACGATTGTTTTCATACACTTTTCGTGATAGCAAGCCCCAAACGTTCTCAATGGGATTCAAATCAGGTGACATAGCTGGCCATTACAGAACAGTGATGTTTTTTTCCTCAAACCACCGTGTTACAACGTGTGCTTTATGGATGGGAGCATTATCTTGCTGAAATACCCAATCATTTCCAGCCATAATTGGTCCAAAATCAGGGAAAATGTCTTTCAGCATTGACAAATACCCTTGTGCATTGATTCGTCCACTGAGAAACTTCAAGTCACAATTCTTCTGGAAACCAATTGCTCCCCAGATCGTTACAGATCCACCGCCAAGCTGTCTTCGTGAAAGAACTTGTTTTTCTTTTTGCAAATCGTGAAAATAGTATGAGAATGCATCTGGTCCGTCAAGGTTGAACTTCTTTTCATCTGTGAATATGACATTTTGCCATTCTGAAGTCCAACCCATGTATTTTCTGGCAAACTGAAGTCTGTTTTCTCGATGACTGTTAGTGAGTGGTGGCTTCCTCTCGATGTGCTGTCGCAGAAGATGCGGGCAGTCGTGGATCACACGCTGAACGTTTCGCAGATTTGTGTCGAGCTGCAGTTCATCACGAATTTGTTTTGCTGTTTGACTCGAGTTGGATGCAGCTCTGACAATCTGACGAACTGACCTTCCATTAAGGGCACGAGGTCTTCCAGAACCCTTGTAAAGTGCATATTCCTGAGGATTTCTCAAATAGTTGGAAATAGCCTTTGGGCTTCTCTTCAAACGACGCCCAATTTCACGAATAGAGATGTTTTCTTGTTTGAAGGCATCGATTTGACCTCTTTCGTACTCGACAGCACTGAACCACGTCCCATCTTGTTGTATGTTTATTAATTAAGTTTTTCACTTGGAGTAATTGCTCTTACTACATGATAAAGTAAATATATCACCCCTACTTGAGGCTAATGAGCCTAGCTTTAGGGCGAAACCATTTTTTGTAGCTGATGCTAATTTTTTGTCACTCAGAAATATCACCTGAGTAAAACAATTTTTTTTTTTTAAATTATAAGTGGACATTCAATTTATTTTTCTGAAGCTAGATTGTTTCTGAAGATATTAAGTGTCTGGATTCCAAAAGAGCGTTTGGAATTTTGTTTCATTAAAAGAATTTTAGTCAAAATGATGGTGGTGCTAATTTTTTGTCACTGACTGTAGTTTAAAATGTTTAATGATAAAGTTTCATGTTCCCTTTATTTATTTATTTATTTTTTTTTAACAGGAAGAACCTTAACTGAACCAGCAAGATAAGAAAGTAGAATTTAAATACATTTCATATTTAGAAGAGACACTGCAAAATGGAGAACATGCTTGAAGATGAACCATTAAAGGACTATTTGGAATAAAGAATAATTTGATGACAATTGCATTTGTAAAAAATGGACATTATCAAATGAAGATACGCTCACCACAAAAGAATAGAAAGATTTGTCATCCATACCATCACAGAGTTCAAGCATTGGGGCCAGTTGACTTTCCACCTCACATTACGTTCCGTCGATGGTTCCTACGGCATTGTTTGGGAACCAGTGTTTTCCAGATTGGTTCTCTTCAGCGATGAAGCATGCTTCACAAAGGATGGAGTTTTCAATAGCCAAAACATGCATCATTGGGAATGCTTAAACCCACATGACACATGGCTCAGGTGTTTCCAGCAACGATTTGGAGTGAATGTACGGGCTGGTATTGCCGATGGCCATCTTATTGGACTTTACATTCTACCTCAACATCTCACAGCAGCCACGTATCTTATTTCTTCAAGAAGTATTCTAGACTACATGTATCTCTCGACACCCGTTGCAACATGTGGTTTCAGCATGATGGTGCACCACCCCATTTCACGCACGCTGTCCAGGACTATCTTGGCGAAACATGTGGTGAACGATGGATTGGGCGAGGGGGTCCAGTGACATGGCCACCAAGGCCATTGGATTTAAACCCACTGGACTTCTTTTTGTGGGGACATTTAAAAAGCATCGTTATGAAACCCTGTGGAATCAGAAGCAGATCTTGTAGCATGGTTGGTGTTAGCTGCTGAAGACATAAAATATGCCAAACATGCATTGAGGTTGGAGGCCATCAATTTGTGAACAGCTACTGTAACTGCAGTGAAGGCTGCATGTGTTCACTTCTCTAACTCGTCAGTTATGCATTTCCAGACAAATGTTTATCGGACATAAAATGCTTATGATCACTTGTATAAGTAGAACAGGGTGACAGTAAATTAAGGCAACAGAACTGGACGCATCCAGGCGTGAATATATTAAAGTGCCAACAAATAATTTTTAATTCACTGCAATCACTGCATGTTCTTGGGCAAGTTGTCCGTGTTTCAACTTATTATTAGTTAATTGATGTGTAAAGAGAGAACTGGAGCCGGACACTGTGGACGAACTTCAATAAAGATAACAGGAAACCACTGATCCACATAATCCTTTTAATAGGACGTATGCATATTTTGGCAGCCACGCTGCCTTCTTCAGCGTACACAAGGATTTTGATCAGTACAGACAAATCTGTTCAGATAAAGGGCAAGGATTTACAGCATCTTTTATAGTACAAAGTCAGGGAAAAACAGCCAATAGTGAACAAGTTATTACAGCGCGAAATAAAGGAACAATCAAAAAATTTTTACCAAATTTTTACAAACAGCCAATTAAATCCAATTACAACACAAATTACAATAAAAATTAAAAATTACAGGGTCACTCTGTCGTCATTGGTCTGGTTGTCGCTTGTCAAGTTCGGTCTTCTCTTGGTCAATTTTGGTAGATGTATCCGATTTCCGATGTCTTTTAGGTGGCTTACATCTACTGGGCCCCCGTCACTGTTCAATAGTTTTCTAGGATCCTCCGTGTTAATTGCAAAAGATTCCACAAAATTCAGCAGATGGCGGTCTCCAGTGCTGTGTATAATGTCGAAGTTTTCTTGCTTATAGTCATGTCCTTGGTCCAGGATATGGTCCGCAAACCTCGATACTCTATATTTCCCGTTTCTAATGCATGTAAGGTGTTCATTAATTCTAGTACAAACTGCCCTCCGGGACTGACCATAATAGACTGCCTCACATTTGGCACAAGGCAGTTTGTACACACCTGGTTTGTCTTCTTTGCGATTCTTCAGTCGTTTTTCCAACGTGTCAGAGCTTTGGATGTGTGTTTTGAAATGCCAAGCAATTTTGGAGCTGTTTCGTGTGAAATTGTTCGAGTAGATTGACATGATTTTGAAGAGTAAAGACTTGTGCCATAGTCATGGATTATTGAGACTAATCTCCATCTGCTGTTGACCTAAGTGGAATTCTGAATACTTCATCATTGGGAGAAGGGATTTGTTTTTAAGCTATCATCAACCCTCAATTTTTCTTTTTTTTTCTTCTTCTGTTTGATAGTTTAAGAACTTAAGTTTCATAGTGACAGACTTCATCTTCAATATTAAGAAAGCAATTTTTCCAAAATGTGGACGATGTGTATAAAAAATATTAGCATCAAGCAAACTTCCTTGAAATAAATTTTTTATATACAAAGCACTTGATGATTTTTACATTAAGTCGTGAAATGCTGTATTGATCTATGCAAGTTTTGGCAGCTCCATGCCCAATAAAGTGGAGTGTTTTTTGAATTTTGAAGTAAACCACTTTAAGATGTTGTTTCGTTGATATCCTTCAACATACTGGATGGCATATGCATAGCAGAATTTAGTTTTTGATTTCTAACAGTGGCCAACGAACATTTCTAGACTTAAATTCTCTTCGTTATTCCAAAGAAAGGCTTTTCAGTCATCTAGAGTTCTGGATCAAACTGTAATGCTTTAAGATCCTCGTTTAGTTTCCTTCTGATACTTTGTAAAGCAGTGTCAAGGGCATTCTTTTGTGCATGGTGGTTTAGTAGATCAGTTATGTTCGAGATTAAACAGAAACCATTAAGGCATGTTTTTAATTAAGCTTTGGATTCGACAATTAGTGAACTGAGACGTAGGCTTTTACAGTTCTCGAGTCCATCAAGTTGTGGATTAAAAGTCCCATCATGGGCATTTAAAAAGATTGCTTTTGTGCAGTTAAAAATTCTTTACAGGTGGAAATGGAATCGTAGAGTATTGTGCTCAAACTTGTTAAAAAATGGACGACTTTCATCATCATAACCGGCATTTACTGCATCTAATTAAGAATTAATTGAATAAATTGATTGAAGTTAAAAATTTGAATAATAAATATATACTAAATAATAAGAAGAAAGCACGCTTTGATATATATGGCAGCATCTCTCCAGTCATTAAAGAAAGAAAGTGTTGTATTTCAATAAAATAAGAACACTAAATGAAGAGTCGATGCATAAAATCTATTTTTTTGATTTCTGATAGTGACCAACAAACATTTCTAGGTTTTAATTCTTAATATGACTGGAGAAAAAGAAGCAATTATAATATTTTGCATCTAATTTACAAATTTTTTTTTGGTAAATTAGTTGTCTTTGTGTTTCCTTAACGAGATTGAAAGATTTGAATTGGTTTGAATTTTTGAATCGTTTTAATTGGCTTGAATTTTTGAATTGGTTGAGGCATAAGGAAGTGATGTGCTTAAAGAAGTTATAATTTTTCTAAGCTTTGGTGTTCTGCAATTATGGGGAATGTGCTTCTAGGATCAATAGTCTGTTCCATACAAATTGTACTCTGTTGGTTAAGCGAAATTGATTAGAATGGCCCCATTTCAATATTAACAGAATTAACAATGGGAAAAACTCCCTGAGAAATATCATTTGCATATCACTAAACCTAAATATACCCATTAGATTGGTAAAGTGATAAACATGACTTCATCATTCCAAAGAAC
>JAHWFO010065438.1:0-16120 GCA_023313115.1 Rhysida immarginata
TAATACCCCCTTTAAGTATTTTACATTCGATGTAAATCACCCTGTATATCAGTCAGCTTGGAATGACGTGTAATGAATGTATATAACGTAAAATTAATGATAGTCCAATTTGGTTCAAAGGTACGTGGTTAATGGAACTATGATGGTCTATTGGAACTTTCAATCCTAGGCTACGGCATGCAATATATCTAACAGCTTGGAATGAAGTGTCATGAATTAATATAATATAATATTATTGATAATCGAAATTGATTCAAAGGTACGTGGTTTAATTGTATCATTATGGTGCTTTGGAACTTTCATTGCTAGGCTATGGCATGTAATATATCAAACAACATGGAAGGACGTGTCATGAATGAATATAACGAGAAATTAATGATAGCCGAAATTGTTTCAATGATAAGTATTTTAATTACACCATTATGGTACCATTGGAAACTTTCAATGCTAAGATATCGCATGTAATTACTTATGCCTTACACTATCATAGTTAATTTCTGTTAGGCATATTATTTTCGATAGGTCGTAGCTAATTGCTCGCTTCAACAGTATATGCTTATGTTGAAACGGTTTAGCAATAGATTATAGTGAAATAATAGACCCTTGCACAAAACGCTTCAACAATTGACGCTCATTTCATTATACAGAAATGCTTACAAATTAAAAGGCTCTCATATGTTGGAATATATAGAGAACTACTACTCTCTCCATTTAATTTTTAAGGTACATGTACTTTTATTCATTTTGAACTTCACATTTCTGTTAGAAGTACGCCTTGCCATAGCAAGCAGAGGCTTCCTTAGCAACCTCATCTAACCATAACAACGAAGGTCTTACTTAGAAGACAAATGCTTTCCTTTTTATTCTCGAATGCCTTAAATCCTATCGGTCCTGGGCATTTCGGTTGCCTGACTTGTTTTTTTGTTTGTATTTAACGATTTTCTCATACACTGTATGATTATTTGAAATTGGATATGCCTAAAAGCTTGCTCTTCCATGCTTGACATAGAAAGCCGTTATGAGAACAATAATAAAAACGCCCACACCGGTTATAAAACGAAAAAACTATTTGTCGTAAAAATTGGAAATGCCATCGCCCAAGCAGCTCAGCAACTTGCAAAATAGGGTGTCACATGAAAGGACTGAGCATACGTGCTATAGGAGTGCAAGTTAAACATGCCCAAATCAGCAGTGGCGATATCCGAAAGTTACAGCAGCGCAAGCGGTAACACGATGTGATGACGGTTGTAGTTCCATTGATGTGGCAACCCACCAATACTCTTTCATGTCAATAGTCATTGTCATGATGCTGAATTAGTGAGCGAACCTTTGGCAAGATGGCGTTGACAATCTATATGACTGATCTGTTTCCCCAAATAAAGTCACCCATATGAAATCAATGTTTTTTTTTGGGGGCTTTTTTTTTGATGATTCAAACCTAATCCGCACAATAGACCAGGTTCTTTTAGCTTTCAATAGAAACGGTTCTATTGATGCCATACAATGTTTCCCAAAAAAATTGAATAAAGTTATTCATATGTCGGTGATTCTATTGAGAGTCAGTGATGTTTCATTCTTGCCAGTTGTCACTACTTAGCTACTTATAAACCAATATAAGCCAGTGGAACAATTAAAATAATTTATGTTAATCTGCGACACGGACGAGAAGAATGATACCGTTTAGGCATCCCCGCTCTCTTATCTAGATGGAGTGAGGCCATGGATTTGAATGTAGATTAAGTCGAAAAATAGTATTTTTGTAACCAACGAATTTTTGAAGTAGGCGATGTAATTATATTTCAATAAAATAAACCTGCTCTGAGAAATAAGATATACCGCTTTACTAGTCAATGGCCATGAAAGAAAA
Source organism: Rhysida immarginata (assembly GCA_023313115.1). Classification (NCBI taxonomy): domain Eukaryota; kingdom Metazoa; phylum Arthropoda; class Chilopoda; order Scolopendromorpha; family Scolopendridae; genus Rhysida; species Rhysida immarginata. The sequence continues at coordinate 1,868 of JAHWFO010065438.1, forward strand.
GGGGGGAAATGAATGGTCTCTGTACATAATACAATTTCGATGAGCTGTTTATCCGATTTGGATAAAAAATCCGAAATGTTAGCAGTTGTTCATTTTCATATACTGTATTAATAACTATGAAACTGGGTTACAAAATGTTCAATATTTGTAATGTTATTAACTCAAACGAATGGAATGCTATTTGCAAACGCGGCAACTGGAGAATAGCCAGTATAATTTCCTCCTTCAATTATTTTCGAATTTTGCGAATCATTGCTACAAATATAATAACAGTATTATTGTTTGTATGGAACAATATTTATTTACCTTAATAGTAAGCAAAGAGCACATAACATGGGTATGGGAATTATATCAGGTTGTTGCAAAAGTTTCTTCCGGTTCTAGAACCCGTGCCCAAGAAGGGCTCATTTTTCGAGGGGGGTGTTCATATGTTTTCAAACAAATTATTGCATTCGATTCCTGAATATCTTTGCTATATTACATCCAAGAATCAACTTTCTGACTATACATCTGTGAGTGCCTTCAACGGTCTAAAATGGACCTTTCACGCGAGCATATTCGAGCAATAATCTTCTACGAGTATTCTGGAAATATCAGTGCTGCGCAATGTCACCGAAACATTTGCCAACGTTTAGGTGATGGCACTGTTAGTTTACGTACAATAGAAGAATGGTGTCGGCGGTTCAGACGCGGAGATAGCACTCTTCAAGATGCACCTCCTCTGGTCGGCCAATCATGATTTCAGATGGTGATCTACGCCAAGCAATTGATGAAGATCACAATGTAACAACGAGGGAACTCGCAGAACAGTTCAAGGTTCACTTTTCAACCATTGCCCGTCTCTGCATGAGCTGAATCTGTCATTCAATAAAAATCAGGTTTTTGTGTTGGAATAAAAATCCGGAAAAAACTTTTGCAACAACCTGATATTTAAAGTTTTGCTTATTAAAAGAAATAATATTTGAAAGAAGATCAAAGCAAATAAATTTGAAGAAAGGAATCATAAATGCAAATGATGGATATGTAACAATCATATATATAAAATCAGCGACGGTGGACTATGTCACAACAAAGAAAAAATCTAACAATGGGTTATTTCCCGATTATACAGGGTGCGGCAGCGTTCATAGCGTAATATTAATAGCACACAAGTAGGAAATAAATGCTTTTTATTTATTGCTCTTTATGTCAAATAGTAGTTGCAAGTATGCCATTTGTTAATTTGTAAGTCAATATTTGATTGGGTTAATTAATGTTTGAATATGGGTTCTGTCAAATGATGTCCCCGCTGCACAAAACATTCATCTAAGTGGCGTTGGAATAATGATTATTGGAATAAATGTTGAATGTGAATATCGACCAATTGTGGTTTCAACAAGACGGAGCGATCTCGCATACAGCCAGAATTTGCATAGCTTTCTTGCGACAGACCTTTCCGGGGAGAGTAATTTCTCGTTATCGTGACATCTCCTGGCCGCCTCGATCACCTGATCTTTCATGTGCAGACTTTTATCTTTGGGGCTACCTCAAGCAAGATGTTTTCCGAACACGTTGTGCCACCATTCCTGAGTTGAAGGATCGCATCAGAACTTTCGATTTAGACGTTTTGTCGAATATCTAGAAAAATACTTGACGAATAATCCTGAAACTTCAGGGGTGTAAAGAGGATGTTACACCTTTTATATATCAGCGAAAGATTTGTCCCAAAGGCAAATAGGGGACCAGTAACAAATTGAACAAAAATAATGTATGGGATCACCCTGTAAAAAAATAATGTTTGAAATGCCTTGTAGCGTAGCATATGATTAGGAAGCTACTCTTACTTATGTGTTCATTTGTATGAGAATAGCACGTATATTCATGGAGATATAAAGGTTTCTTTAAAAAAATAGAAATTTTTTGTGAGTAGTTTTTTGTTCATACCATGCAAGGTTTTCAACGCAATGCGATGTCATTTTCAAGAAACTTGACAAACTACAGTAGAGACAAACCCTGCAATCAGAATATTAAAATATTAAATATTTGAAGAATATGAGCATTTTTACTAAATAATGTTTAACTCCGCATGTGCAAGCGTTACCAAAATGTTTTTTGCATAATTTATTAGCCAAATGTATAGAGCTACTTTTATAAAAAGCCCACGCTAATATCGTGAAAATTCACAAAGATATCGCTGTTAGAATGAGTTGAATTTCAGTTGCTCTCAAAAATAAACAAAACGATAAGATCTTTCTCCAAATTTTTATTTTTGGACCGGACACCGGCATCAACTTCTTTTCCTTAAATTGATATGAAGGCATATTGACCTCATATTTAAAAAGAGATATATGGATCATGTGTGTATAATAAGGTGAGGGAAAAATTTCATCAGACGTGCCTTCTGTCTAAGACAAAATTCCCTCAGGAAATCCTGGTGTGGTCCAGTGAAGGAGCTGGCGAGATGGAAATTATTAAAGGAACGTTGTGACGGGCAACGTTTACGTCATGCAAACAGTTGGAGATCACTTCGGTGGTGAGGAATTCACCTTCCAAGATGACAATGCTCCATGCCATCGCGCAAACCAAATAAACAAGTTGTTTGAAGAAAAAGAAATCCAGCATCTAGAATGGCCACCTAATAGCACAGACTTTAATGAGTTGTTTTTTCGATACTCACTAATGAGATGTTTTTCCGATACTGAATCGGCCTCCAGTCGTCGCCATTTATTTTCAATGAGCTGGCCCGGTGATTATAGGAGGCCGTGGCCACAGAAGAAGGAATACAGTGTCCGCGCAGTCCGCTCGCCAAATCGCCAGTGGCGACAGTTCAACTAATCTGACGAATAAACAATCACATTTGGCGAACATACTTAGCTAATTCTATTTATATGGAAAAAATTTTATTTTCAGGCTCGAAAATGAGATTATCATGTGATTAAATTTTTTTAATTTTAAATGCTTCATAATTTGTTCTAATTTTAAACTTGGCTAAAAACATGAGATTCTGGCTTAAAGAAAATCGCTATTGGCTAAACCATTGGCGATAAAAATTTCAAGTACTGAGCGGCCACTGGGAATGTATTCCTTATTCTGTGCTGAGGCCAGTAGCATTAAAAAGCAGGCAAGCCAAAGGCCGACGCTATTTCCTAGGTCGACTGCTAGATTATAAAGAGTTTTCTTTTGTGCATTATAAACTATTCATGAACACTTCCAAAATATGTCTCATTTCATTCACAACACTTTCAAAGTTTCGAAGAGATTAAATGTAGTGAATATTCAAAATTTTTGTCAGAGGGGGTATATGAAAGAAACAGCATATCTTTAATTTGTCTTTGAGGTGCCCGCTATCTCAAAATTTAAAAATTTACGGCCTGTTTGAATTTGCGGAGGAAAGTGCGGCAGGGCACACCACACTGGACATGCTTGTAAACTGGCTCATGTCACAACTGCGGATATTAATCTTTCAATAGGATGGTGCACCGCCGCGAAGTCCATGATTTTTTGAAGACTACTCTGCTTTGCCCATACTGCGATTTTGTCAATCGCTTCAATCATTTGTAAATACCTTCTATTCTAATTGTTACTTTCTGCATTCTGTCGATTATCAAAATATAATTAAAGTTTGCATTTAAAAACGAATTAATTCGTTCGGTTAATATTTTAAAATTATCTCACAAATAAAGACATTTGAATTCCTTTAGAATTTAAATTCCACCCCAGCTATCTGATTTTTTTTCTGAAATTTTTTTCGTCAAACTCTCAATTTTTCAATCCTTACGTAATTCTTTCTCCTTCCCCAATCCTGTTTATATTTTTGCTTAACCAACGACAATTGACTTCAATTAGGCATTCGCTTCATTCGTAATGAGATGACATCAAAACTTAAAAAAAAAAGAAGGTAAAGTTTAGAGAAGAACGAGTGAAATGGAAAATACGAATCCTTGAACGGAATATAGAACAAGATGCAAATGAGAAGAAAATTGATTTATTTCTTTAGCTTCTGCATCTTAACTTTTTTTTAGCGTTTTACCTCGTCTTTTCTATTTCCCTTCATCGCTTTGAATCGTAGGAAACAAAAGATCGTGTCCCGATTTCGCTTCATTTCAAATTGAATCAGACAAAAGGGCGGCGTCGGCCATTTTGAATCTCTTTCGACTGATTTTTCCTTTCTGACGTCATTAGTGCGCGTGGCGTCGGCGGCGTCATCGGCGGTGAAGACCCCCTCTTGATCCTCCCAACAATATTGTTTTCTTGATTAAATTTTCTAAGGCAGGCGCACAAGATTCGATTACTCCTCACTTCTCCTGACTGATTAATGATAATTGCTTATAGTGTCGACGTCGTCGCAAGGTGGCCTTGGCGTCGCTGGCTTTCTTTTATATTTCCAATTGAAATTTTCATTCGAACGTCGCTCACGAGTGCTAGTCAAACGAATCAATGGAGAGGAGGCGCACGATCTATAAACGAAAAAAAGTCTACTGGGCGCCTAAACTTATTAAAACATCTGTGAGATATCCGACCTGTTGAGCATAAAGTTTTCCACGATAAAAATAGATAAGATTTATTAGTCGACGATGGTATGTTTACTGGCGCCGTTTTTCAGAGCAAACGCGTTTTCTGAACCTTACCATAAAATGACTTCATAAATCCAGGCATCGTTTGCTTCTATTACACCATTGCTAAAATTTACTATTGTACTCAAGATTCAATTCAGCGACATTTTACAGCCTTATTTCAAAAACGCATTCTATTTAAATCGCTGAGAAACAGCTTCTGAATGTCTTCTCCTGTTAATTTAGCTTGCCAATATAATGTATCCTACATCAGAAACCTAATGACGTTAAGATAAGCCTACAGCGAAATCGTCACCAAGAACTGTTAAAAATATAAAATTGAAAATCTGGGGGTAATTTCATTTAAGTTGTTATTAGTTGTATACGAAGTTAACATATACTCGTATAATTGTTGATTATGAAATCATAAGCTTAAAGCATATAATATTCGTTTTGGGATAGCTTCACTTTTGCGCTATTATTCTTTTTTCATCATGTAACAATTATTTATCAAAAACATTTTTATAATAAAATTGTTTCTCTGATTCTAAAAAATGATGGGCAGATAACAGCCCTTTTTCTGCCTATCACACGCTCGAAAAACTTTTTTTATATACGCAAATGAAAACAGCATATCCTTGTGAAATTTCAGATTGTGAGGGCAACAATTAGGCATAAATAATGAAAATTTATTAAAAAAATAATTTCTAATAAAGTTTAATGAGTGTCCTTTTTTGAATACACACATGCATTTGGGAGAGCAGTATTAAAATAATTTTTAAGCGATACAGTTATCCAAATATTAGAAAAACAATAAACATTTTATTTTAGCAATAGGATATAAATATTTATAATAATAGCATATAATAAGTTAAACTTGAAACATTTAAATAACTTATGATTTAGGTATATTCTTATGCAGTAGGAAAGTTTATAAAACAATCGCAGCCATCGATACAGGGGAAGAGTTCACATATGATGCACTGAAATCTTATTTTAAAGTTTGCAACGTTGCTGTTTAATATTTTCAAATATCATTATTTTTTTTATCAGGAACAACATTATCTAAATCTGATTCTAATGAGTCACTTTCTTTTGTTCCACTCTCTACCAGGTCATCTTCACTCTCCAATCCAAGGGGAAGAACAATTTTGTTGCCATCTTTTAGTTACTATAAAATTTGCTATGAAAATATCTATTTGGTTTATTAATTACTTCACATTGTGAATGAAAAATATTCTCTTTTGAGGACACTAATAAAGTCTGCAAATACTCTCATATGCTTAAGATTCTCAAAAGAGAACAGCAGTTTGAAACAAGGCTAAAAGTTACACAAATACGGTGGTGGCCAAAAATTTAGCACCAACCAACTGGCTCTGAAAATATTGCCAATATTTGAAAAATCAAGGCTCAAAAGTTAATTCCACCCCTCCTAAAAATAAATAAGACTGTCTGAAATAAAGTATTTAAAAAAATTATTTCTTGGAGGATACACTATGAAAAGGGGAGCATGTTTTAGAATATATAAGTAATTGCCTGGACATAAGTTTAACACCCTAACATGTTTACGACATAAACGTGGGTTCCGCATTGTAAGTTTATTGTATTTTAATATACACATTGGATAAGCAACAATTTTAATTTCACTTGTACATGTTTTAACCAGAAATCACGAGAAAACGACAAAACATATCGCTAGATCTCCGTGAACAAATTAGACGGTTACGCAATGAAGGACTAACATTTGATGCCATTGCCAAAATTGTTAACTACAGTAAATCATGTTGTATACGTACAATTCAGCGGTACAACAACACTGCTTCTGTCAGAGATCGTTCAAGACCAGGAAGACCTAAAAAACTAACCCTGCACATTGACCGTATCATTCATCGTCTCTCCAAAAAAGACAGATCCTTAACTTCAACAATGATTCAAGGTGAATTGTCTGCTCGTCATCACGTTAGCATTAGTTCTCGTACTATTTGTCGACGATTAAACCAGTTTAGCTTGTTTGGACGAATGGCACGAAAGAAACCTCTTGTGTCATTAAAGAACAAGAAAGCTAGGTTAGCTTTTGCTCGTGCCCATCTCAACTGGACAACACAACCGTGGAAAAACGTGCTATGGTCGAGATAAAGGTGATGGCAGAAAGTACATCAGACGCAATAAACATGAAACATACAACTCACAGTGTTTATAGCCAACCGGAAACATGGAGGGGGAAATGTGATGAAGTGGGGTGTTTTACCTGGCATGGTGTAGGCCCAATCCATCATATAAATCGTATCATGGATCATTTTGTTTACAAATCCATCCTTGAGGACATTATGCTTCCTTATGCCGATGATAATTATCATGCACGATAACGACCCGAAATATAGCAGCAGACTTGTCAAGGAATGGTTACAGACAAACCATATCAAAGTTATGGAATGGCCTGCTCAGTCAGCAGATTTGAATCCCACAGAAATGCTATGGATTGATGTCAAAATGACTGTTAAAGAAAAAAACCCAATAGTATTCTTACACTACTCGACACCATCAAAGAAGCATGGAACACCATTCCAGATGATCGGTGTAAACCTCCAGTGGAGTCCATGCACAGACGATGTGTAGTCATTATTAAAAACTTTGGTTACCCAATAAAATACTGATTCTATGATGTATTCTTTATTTCTTCTGTATATGGTGCTAAATGTTTGTCCATAGGAAAGTCACCTAAAGGATTAAAAAATTATCTCATTGTTTCAACTTTGAATTCAGCACGCATGGTTATTTGCTGGATCATTTCACACTTAATTTTTTTATTGGTGTAAATTTTTTTGTAATTGATTAAGAATTTTTGGTAACAAACAAAAAAAGCCAATATAGGTGCTAAATTTTTGGCCACCACTTTAAGTCAATAGTTTATAAATAAGCATGTAATTAATACTTAAACATTTCTTTATAATAATATCACTTGGATTTTACTTGTATACAAAATAAATTATATATTAGTGGATTATGTAAACATGGCCTACCCAGTGCTCACCAAAACTGGTTCCTTTCAATTTCAAAAATAAACAAAAGCCTAAAACGCCTAGAGATATCTAAAAGTTAGTTTAATAAATAAAATCGTTCTCTATTAATAACATGAACTGAAACAACGAGTTATACAAAGTGCAATAAAAGAAAAAAAATTTTAATGTTCTTTTTTGAAGATATCATGCAGTAAAGGGTTAAATAGTTTTATTGCTGTTTTCTGTAGCTGAATATTTACATTTTATGTTTGTGTAACTTTTATTGACTAAATATCTACGTAAATGGCATTTATGGAATAAGTTAGGTTGTTTGCTATTTATTCAATATTTTCGAGCATGCGCTGATAAACAAAATGACTCTTATTCGCCCACCTTCTTTTACTAATTTCTAGTAAAAAAGAATTTTAATATTCCTAATAACTTAGTCCATTTTTCAAAATTAAAGATAAATCTCCAAATTAATAATGATAAAAATATGGCACTTTATTTAATCGCAATAGCAAACATAACTGTTTACATTTTATAAAATTAATTAATTCTTCATGTTACTTAATTAATTAATTTCTCAAAATTTTACTTTTCATTTTCAATAACACGCTTTCCATTTTCCGATATTATGAGAGCTTTAAAATATTGATTTTGAAAAGTTTAAACATCCCATTCTGTAATGAAAATTCCTTTGATATTACATCTATTGCATCCTATTTACTCATACATAGAAATTCAGGTATTGTTTGAATTTTTTCTTCATATACACGCAGGATCCACTATTACTATTTTTGCTATTCCCGATAATCAGTTTCTCAAATCGTATTAAATAATGGATCGAATTAAATTTTAATTTAAAATTCTTGCGTGTTCTAAATTAATAGGATCCATATGATAAATAACTAAAACTTATATAATTTATTTAACCTTAATAGATTCAAAACTTTAAAAAAAAGCAACTGCAATAAAACGCGAAAACTGTTTGAATTGCTTAAAGTTATTTATCAAAAACACCTATGTATAAAAAATTTTTATTCAAAAAAAACTCTAAAAGAACGTAAGCCAATAAAAATATAATAAAAATTGATACATTCGAGCCTCGTTAATAAGTGTTTCAAGGAACCGAGCAAAAACACGTATTATCGGACCATAATCGTCGCCCAATCGGTGAAAACCTGAAAAGTGTTGCATTACGAAATAAAATTGAAGCACACGCATCTTTTTATATATTTATTTTATTGACATCAAAACTACCAAAAACTTGATTACGAGTTGAATTCTCTTTCTGAGTTCTTCAGTTTGGAGCAAACAAGGATAAAATAGCGCATCAAGTAGATGAACAATCAAGGACAACAGCACTTTGGTGTCTGTTCACATGATTGTATATAATCAATAGAAATTACATTCTTTAAAGTAGGATGCAACTGTAAAAGATCAAATGGAACATTATCACAGTACAGACTGAACGACCGAAACTCGTCTAAAATCGACAGCTTCTTTGCCAAATCTGTCCTCTTCATGGTTGATTTTCTTGCAGTATCCAAAATGTCTAATTTCTGGTCCAGCATAAGATCGTTGCGTTTCCTCTTCTGAGATGCAGACATGTCGATAATAACATAAAACTGAACGAAATAAAAATGCTAAATGCGAACGAGAGTGATATAGAATTGCTGTGAATAGGATTGTAAAGAATGGATATTCTGAATATCATTTATCAAAGAACATCTTTATACAGGGCGTTATTAAATTTCATGTCAAAAATGATAAGGGTGATGGAATATGCGATTCTAAGCAAAAAAGTTCATATGAACATGGGTCCGAATTTGAACGATAACCGAGATATGAACAAAAATAAAAAAGACGCCAATAAGATCAACAAGTTAATAACTCACTTTCTATAATAAAGTTTGAAGAAATAATATGGTACATAAAACTGTGTATACCGTTAAAATTTGAACGATTTCCAACGAGTAGTTTCCGAGTTACGCACTCAATATCGTAACACGTGCTCACATGTGAGTATTAACCACCACGTGTTACGATGTTGACTACGTAAATCGGAAACTACTCGATGGAATTCGATAAAATTTAAACGGTATACACAATTCTCTGTATCTTGTTATTCTCCCAAATTTCATCATCCTAGATGTTGTAGAAAGTGAGTTATTAACTTATGGCGGCATTTTTTATTTCTGTTCATATCTCAGTTATCGTTCAAATTCGGACCCATGTTCATATGAACTTTTTTGCTTAGAATCGCTTATTCTATCACCCCTATCATTTTTAACATGAAATTTAACAAAACCCTATATACACATCACAGATTACATATACACACTGAGAACAAATCGGAATTTGTAGCCATATAAAATACGTGCTTCGTTGTTTACGTCCAATATAACCAATCAGAATTTGCGGAATATCATCGAAAATCGCATAACTAATAAATATTTTGCAGATACTCGTAATTTAAGGTCGCTAGGGTGAATTTCTTAATTTTTCAGCCCAAACGCGTATTATCCGATTTCGGAGGGAAAAAACACGTATTAACAAGTTGAATTTACATGGTAATAGCTTTCAATGGAACGGAATCAAAGGAGAAACACGTATAAAGCGGGATTGCGTATTAAGCGGTTACGTATTAACGGGGTTCGACTGTATATAATTATAAATCAATTTAAAAAGTCACTTACAATATTACAATTTTTTGTAAAGTCCAAAGATATTTTTATATAAATTTACTTCACTTGTTTTAGAGAGTATTTTTGATAAAAATTTTTATAAACAGATATTTAAAAAAAAAAACTTTATGCAGTTCAGTTTTCGCATTTTATTGTAGTTTCTTTTTTTGATTTTTGGGTTGAGATTAAATAAATTATAATTTAAATTATACGATTTAATTATCAAATGCGAACCATATGCTTCTCAAAATCTAATTTAAAATGCATCAGACTTAATTATATGAATAGTAATGCGCTGTGTTGTTTCTTTTTTATTTTGCGCATTGCTTGCTCTCTTCAAATGAATTGGGTTCTGAAACTTAACGTGTGATTCAGAACTCGTCAACGATGATTATTCTGTCTGGTTAATTAACATATATTCTTCTCGGTCGCCATTGTAATAAACATGGCGGTAATAAACAAACACTGTGCGTGGTTTTACTCACATAGAAAAAACATACCATAGACTGTCTTTACAGTTTATCTAAGGCTTGTCTAAATGGATCGATCGTTATCGCATGCAACTACTCAAATCACGTGATATAATAGCAATTTTACGTGTCAGGTGTTTTTTTTATCATTCAAGTTTCTTGTTACTTCATTATAGTTCAGAAAATCAACAATGCCAAGCATGAGTAAATTGTGATTTGATTTAAGTCGGCATCAGTCGGACTTTTTAGACAGAGCCATAGAATTTGTGCAATGCTGCCACTCCACGAATTTTCCCAATAGCCTGCATAGTAATAGTTGATTAATTTGATAAATGACACATTCTTATATTTAAGTTTTTAGAATTTGATTTTCTTTATTAAAAATACTACTTCACTTATGGATTTTTTAAGAATATTCGGAATTGGCTTTAAATTAATTTAATAATTTACTTTAATACTCACTTATCAGTGTAAGCGTCCTGGAAAAAAAAATCGCACTAAGTCTTAAGGAGCTGTTTCTTTTATCAATAGTTATATTAGTTTACTGACATAAATATCTGTAAACAAAAGGCAAAAACATTATGCCATTAATTACTTAAAAGCGTACATCAAAATTCGTTTACAAATGTGGCAACAGGAATGTTTTGTAAACAAAGGATCAAGATAGAGCATAATTTTATATATACTTGTATTTTTCTATATTCGAATAGTAATTAAAATACATCAGTTTTAAATAAGAAATATTATGCAAAGCTCTAAGGCTAGACATGAAGTAAATGAATTGTGTAACGAGGTAAATCGATCACACTATTTTTTTTTTTATTTGGCAACCCATAGTCAGTGTATTAAAAATTGTTACTAGAATAGTGAGGCTATATAAGCTCCACGCGGCTGGAAATGATTCCTCTCCCCACCCCCCACTTCGTCTCTCTTTCCAGAAAGAATTTTTTTTATCAATGTTTTCCACCGAGGGTCCTTGTGGCTTTGCAGGTGGTTCAGTGGCGATAATGGCCACGAAAATTGATACATCCTCTTCAGATAGCAGTTGAAGAGAAGAACTATACTGAGTGGGATAGTGGAAAAATGGCAATCATCAGAGTCTGGATGCGGTTGCCTGGCAACGGTGGCCGAATCACTGAAGAGTTGACAGTCGGAAACGAGGAATCAAAAGAGGAACTGTCTCCTCCACTTGTCTTTGTATCTGTTAAGTTTCATCCGCTGCGTTCTTGAACGGGTAGAAATCACAACGGCATCGTTGAACTTTGAAAATCGAAACCTTCTTTTGATATCCCGAAAAAACCTTAAAACTAAAAATTCTGGAAAACTGATACAAACAGGCCATGAAATGGAAAAATTTCTAAATAAAGAGTAAATGGAACCTTTCAGATCCTTCGAAGGTTGGAAAGGTTTTTAATTAGAATTTTCTCGTCCTTGCCTGACTTTGCCTTTGAGTAATTACATGGATCAGGGATTTTGAATATGATCCAACTTTCACAGGATCAAACAAGACCGAAACAAATCCAAGCCAAGTACTTCTTTGCTGCATTCAGCTAAAATCTAGATGATTTACGCAACTCATAATAGTTGTGTTAAATGCACTTCACTTTTCCTATTCGTTTGCTTTTCTTATTGGATTGATTTTCATATGAAGAAGCAAAATTTATTTATATAATCTATGTAAAATGAACTCATCTATAATTTTTCAGTGTCTGTAAAGAGCATTATTTTCTTTAAGCTTTTACAAAAAGTTATGAAGCAAATGGCTCATTTTAAGTTTTTGTGATGGGGTTATGAATTTCTCTCTTTGTATTCCTGAAATCATTTTCCAGAAATCCAATTTAAGTATTGTCAAAAGGATATCACTGAAGCACATTATACTGGAGAGCAAAACAAAGTATTTTTCACCAGAAATAAAATAGGCGAATCCCATATATTTTTTGGCTGAATTTAAGTGCGTCCTTGGATTTTTCTCCATCGCGCAAACTTTTTTCAGCGGAACAGGGTATCAATTTGAGAAAATTAGCATTTATATGGTACTGCAAGGAAATTGTGCCGTTATGTTAAAAAGTGAACGGTTGATTTTTTTTTCAGATTTTGCCTGTAGAACCTTCTGTATTGATTATCCAAAAACAAAGTATCTTATTAATGCTGATCTCGTTATCACTGTACATACATTATTATTTTCAACTTAATGAAGAGTGTTAAAGATCCTCTCAGTGCTTATAATAATTAAGAGTGCCTCAATCTGGTATCGTTAGAAAAATAATAGAAACCCCCTATTTAAAATCAAAATATCCATAGCAGTTATTAAACTGTGAGCGTTATAATACGAGTTAAATACTCGTAATTATAAATACATACTTGAATTAAGCATGAATGCAATATTTAATTTTGTGTGTGTGCCATAAACAGTATTGAGTTTAGAAATTAGAAAAATTTATTTGATATCATTTTGGGGGCCATTCGCCTTTACGTTCTCTTTTTAAATCTCACATCTGCCATGGTCATATTCAGATGCCAGTTCCTCTTTAAATATTGCGAGCCAATTTGGTCTGTCCTGAGGTACAAAACGTGACATTTACTATAATGATTTTCTTGATCTATTTATTTTTCCATAAAAAGTGCAATTTAATTGTCACAAAAAAAACTCATATTAAATTTTAAAATAAACAAAAATTTTTAATGTTGTTGGGTAATTATGAAAATATTAAAATTGAATTGTTTAAAATATTTTCCCCAAAGGTATAAAAACTTAAAAATTGTATCTTTGTGTATTACATATGTAAAACAGATTGTATTGCATCGCCATAACAATATTGAGTGCTTATAACATTAAGAATTACTGTGACGGTATTGAATTATTAAGTAGCAGAAGAATGGAGGTACTTATTGGTTTTACAATGTCCGCCTGTCCATCCGTCTGTCTGTCCTCTTCATAATTTCTGCATTTTTTGATCGGAATTACAGGGGTGGGAATTAGAGGGTACCAAGTGATCTATGTAGTATTTAGGTATGTAAAAAGTAAAATTCGATATGCAGATTTCTCTAGGCAAAATCTACATTACTATGAAGTTTGGGCCAAATTGTCCCACTGGGATCGGAATTGTGGGAGTGGCAGTTACTTCCGATCTTTAGAACTATGTCAACATATGGCGTGCGATATATCATTCGATCGAAAATGATGATAAAGGAAAAAAGATAGGATTCTTTTATATTTTCTAAGTACTATGTTTGAGAAAATCAATTTTTATATTTTAAAAAATTGGGAGTTAAAAAGTGCAGATCAAGGGGTAAAAAAAGGTGAACTCAGGGCTTCCGCTACTTTCCTATACCTTCATCGAGAGGATTAATTTCTTGTTGGAACTGCGAAATCGCGGTGTAGTTCGTGCTAGCCTCTCGATTCGATAACAACGTGTTCATTATTGACATCAAGGGGAGAGCTCTGATTGACGTGTTCGTTATATTAGGAGAGCTCTGAAATGACAAGTCGGAAAGGGGTGAATTTTTACTTTACTTTACTTTTCAAACCCGCTTATCCGTTAGGGTCGCGGGGGCAGCAGCC
>JAHWFO010065446.1:0-21334 GCA_023313115.1 Rhysida immarginata
TGCGAGTGTTTAAAATTTATTATCATAATTTTTGTAACTTTTTTTTTCCTTATCAATTCACTTTGTTTTTCTTGTGAAAAAGAAGATATTTTCATTTACTTTTGTTTTCATTAAAAAAATCTCTGCTAAGAAAATTTTTGTTTCTCGAGTCTCAGTTCTTCTGTTCGGGTAAATAAAGAATCAATTCTTTAAGTTAAAAAATTTATCCCTTACAACCATTCGGATCTCTGTTGTACTTTGATGTATATTCTAACCCTTTATTCTTAAATAAATAAATAAATAAATAAATAAATAAATAAATAAATAAATATAAATAATAAAAATGAATATAATATTCGGTGGTTTAAGGTGGTTTAGGTATCAATATTATGTTGATGAATATATAATAAAGTTTTCGGTGGTACTTCTATATATATAAAGAAGGATGTTTGTGGGTTTGTCTGTGGGTCTGTTTGTCTGTATGTTTTTTATACAAATCTACAGTTTTATTCCGATCTTGATGAAATTTCGCATACATGACCTTCAAAGCATGAGAAAGGTCACTGTCGACTTCAGATTTCGAAAACATAAAAATTATTGATAAAAAATCGATATTCATGGTTATAGCAGGGCATATTAAAGAGAAATATCGCATGACCAACAATGCAAGACAAAGTTTTTGCAACAATGGTATCAACACGCAATTCACAAACACTCTGCACGGACCAACAATATATATCTCATGACCAAGATTGCAAGACAAAGTTTGTGCAACAATAGGTATCAACAATGGTTTCAAAACGCAATTCACCAATAACAATGAGCTCAAAATGGTGATGCAATGATAAAGCAATCCTTTCCAAGAATTATAACAATGAACATAAAATGATGATGCAATATGGATAAGTTTCAATTTGTAACAATGCATAGAATTCCTGTTATTCAGGCTTTTCTTAGAAAAGAGAGTTCTTAGTACTTAACAATTTCTTGAAAATCTTTAAAAATGATCAGTAAATGGAGATAATGGAGAGTTAGCAGACTATTGAGAAAGAGTGGAAAGACGACAGAGGAAGCACTCCTTTAGCTCCGTGATGTATTGAGCAAATGGGAAGCAAGTAAATAGAAGAATCCGCGACCGCTAGACTGCACAAAGTGATGAATGGCCAAATTTTGCTTCAACACATCGAGAGAAGAGTGGAAATTGCAACAACACTAAGTATACATCTAAGGTAAGATTACCTGAGTAAGAAATTATTTAAAATAGCAGTGGCATCCTTGGAGAGGTCCAGCCATTGTGAGCCTTTAAAAAGATTTTTCTCGAATTTTCATTAAGAATTTTTACTGTATTAATTCTAAGCATTTTCATGTGTTTATTTTTAAGATATTGCAAAATTTAATTTAATTTTTTGAGATTGTTCTGTTTACATCCAAGTGTAATTATCCCGGGCAACGCCGGGTATCTCTTCTAGTCTATCTTCTATCTATATATATAAAGAAGGATGTTTGTGGGTTTGTATGTTTTTTATACAAATCTACAGTTTTATTCCGATCTAGATAAAATTTCGCATACATGACCTTCAAAGCATGAGGAAGGTCACTGTCTACCTCAGATTTCAGAAAAATAATAAATATCGATAAAAAATCGATATTCATGGTTATAGCAAGGCATAATAATGAGAAATATCTCATGACTAACAATGCAAGGCAAAGTTTGTACAACAATAGGTATCAACAATGGTATCAGCACGCAATTCACAAACACACTGCATGAACCAACAACATATATCTCATGACCAACAATGCAAGGCAAAGTTTGTGCAACAATAGGCCTATTGTGTTCGCATCAACAATGGTATCAACGCGCAATTCACCAATAACAATGAGCACAGAATGATGATGTAATGTTAAAGCAATCTTTCCAAGAATTATAACAATGAACATAAAATGATGTAATATGGATAAGTTTCAATTTGGAACAATGCATAGAATTCCTGTTATTCAGGCTTTTCTTAGAAAAGAGAGTTCTTAGTACTTAACAATTTCTTGAAAATCTTTAAAAATGATCAGTAGCTGGAGATAATGAAGAGTTAGCAGACTATTGAGAAAGAGTGGAAAGACGACAGAGAAAGCAAACCTTAAGCTCCGTGCTGTATTGAGCAAATGGGAAGCAAGTAAATAGAAGAATTGTTGACCGCTAGACTACCCAAAGTGATGAAAGGCCAAATTTTGCTTCAACACAACGAGAGAAGAGTGGAAATTGAAACAACATCAAGTGTACATCTGAAGTAAGATTACCTGAGTAAGAAATTATTGGAGCGGTCCAGCCATTGTGAGCCTTTAAAAAGATTTTTTTCGAAATTTCATTAAGAATTTTTACTGTATTAATTCTAAGCATTTTCATGTGTTTATTTTTAAGATATTGCAAAACTTAATTTAATTTTTTGAGATTGTTCTGTTTAAATCCAAGTGTAATTACCCCGGGCAACGCTAGGTACCTCTTCTAGTAGAATATATTCAACAATCCATGATGAATAGAGTATTTTACCAAAATGTGCGAGAGCTCAGGACAAAATTTTCTCACATGTTCAACTTTGTCACTGAAAATAACCAATACATTTACTGCCTAACTGAAACCTGGTTTAATAGCTCTATTACAGATTACATGCTTGTCGACGATCAATTTAAAGTGTATAGATGTGATCGCTGTGTGCACATGTGGGGCGGCAGAGTCCTAATCGCCGTTCCCAACACAATTAGAACCGAAGAATGCTCTTTTGTACTGCAATTTCTAGTATACACGTTATTGGCGTTATTATCAGTGAAAGGGTCGCTAGGGACAGGATAAAAAATTATGTCTTATCAACGTTTACATCCCTCCAACTCTGTGTTCGGCTGATTTCGACACGTTCATTGAGGAACTCTCATGTTTCATTTCTCTTCATAATATGGACTACATGATCCTTGGCGATTTTAACTTTTCTGATTCTAAGGATTAAGCAGATACACCCCACTACGCCAAAAAACGAAAAGCCTCCAACACTTGTTGGCTTAATGAGGTGAACTTTTCCAATGTTAACCTCATTATTAATAGCTTTGGCGACAATTTGGATAAAATTTTTGTTAGTAAATTTTGACGTATTGGTTACTTGACCGCCTTTTGTATTGGTCCCTCCTGACGTATTTCATCCACCACTATTGGCTATGTTAAGCTTCTCACTTGCCCATAACTGAAGAGTTCGGTATTAGCCTTTACTTCTTAATAAAGGGGACTATTTAGGGCTTTTTCAAAACTTGAACGATTTTCAGTGGAAAGACATGTTTGGTTCGGATGTTAATTTTTTTTGGCAGGGTATTATAGACATTGTTCGAACAGCTATATCATTTTTTATTCTGTCGATTGATGTCAAAGATTTAAAGAGCGAGCCTGCTTCTTATTCAAGTAATAAAAAATCGTTACCGATATAGGTATCTGACTATACCATACAGCTTTGGAAGTTGAAGAATGCTCTACACAAGATATGCAGGGCCACTAAATTTGCTGATGATTACAACAGATTCTCCAACGCCAGAAGTGATTTCAAACATAGTTGGAGCGCAGATCGTACAGACTATTTTAACTCCCTCAGTTCTTCGATGAAGGTCAACCCGATTGGTTTTTGGGATGTGGTTCGTAAACTTTTGAACTCTAACGTGAACAACTGTCACCATTGACCATGATAGGCTGAACGATATCGCAGGTCAGTTTACAACCACCATGAATAACGTTTCCGAATTGGTAGTAAATAAAGTACTTCTGGACGATTGTTGGAAGAAGATTGCTGCACCGTTTGTTTGGTAGCCTCTGTCTTCCCATCTTGTATTAGCTAAAGCCAAGAATATTTCGGCTTCTAAGGCCTGTATAATACCAGGCATTACAGACTTCCTTTTCAAGGGCTTTATAGCAGCACTGATCGATCCCCTCACTTATCTCTTTAATATTTCTGTGGGATGCGGAACTTATCCTGATAGCTGGAATAGGGTTGCCATTCAACCTATTCCCAAGAGGGGGGAGTTTAGTGCTAATATTTCTTTTAGGCCGATTACCCTTATCCCCTTTCCCGCCAAATTGTTGGAAACTATTGTCGCTGCGCGGATAGCTACGTTTATTGATCCGTCTCAGCATGGCTTTCGACTTCTGCGTTATACACATTCTAATACGTCTGTTTTTTGTTGGGTTTTTTTCATTTCGTTACGAAACAACTTGATTGCAGGTTGTAGACGCATTAGATCTTGATTTCTCGAAGGCGTTTGACTGTGTGAACATTAAACTATTGATTAGTTAACTGCGCCACCTTCAACTTCCTGATATGATTATACATTGGTGTTCATCCATGCTTACTGGCGGAAGCTTTAGATTAATAGCTCAAGATCCTGCTCACCCAGGCTACCCGATTGGGAGTGAGGTTTCGCAGGGCTCTCCTTTGGGCTCCCTCCTATGTAATATTTTTGTAGCAGACCTGCCTGTCATTCTGAAAGAATTTCCTATTGATATGCTGATGATATAAAAATGTTTCGCAATGTCGATTGCTGGATCGATTGCGAGTTCCTACAAAGATCACTTTTAGCTGTCTCTCAGTGGGCTATTAACAACGTCCTTGTCCTTAATGTTAACAAATCTTTCATTCTTTCAATCATAAGATACCACCTTTTATTTATGAATATCACACCGTTGATGGTCTTCTAATTAGGAATGATCGTATCAAAGACCTAGGCGTTTTATTTTCTAATATTAGTTCTTTTTTAGCCGACTATTTGACCTTAAAGTGCGACATCTCACGTCACTTGGGCATATTAAAACGTCTGACCGCTTTTAGATACGATTTTAATGTTACTATTATTTTTTATAAAGCTTTTGTTATACATAAGCTTGAAGCTTTTATTGTGTGTATGGGGGCAAACTTCAGGCCCTTAGTCTGAGTCAACACACCTTCTGCCACACAGAAATGCATTTGTGGTCACTAAAATCTTTTAAATTTCCAAAAAAACGCTTATCTTCCACACAATCTATGCTCAATATTCACAATTTGGACACAACATGGCGGACAATAGCACATGACAATGAACAGCCAATAGAAAACTGACCCACGTATGGCCACACTCTGGTTATAACGGCACTCTATGTTTATGTGTATTATACCAACACCAATTGGCGGATTTTTGTATTAATTTATTTTATTTAATAAATGGAAAGGCGTGATTGGAAGGAATGGTGACACCGATTTAAATGAAAAGGAGAGGTGCTCGTTGGATCTCTGTTGCAACAATGGACTTTCCATCACAAACACCTTCTTCCAGCACAGGGATGTCATAAGTATACCAGGTACAGGGATGCAATGGACCAGAAATCACTGATTAATTTTGTAATCGTTTCACCTGACTTATTCCGATCAGTGTTGGATACTCGTGTGAGAAGAGGGGCAGAACTATCAACTGATCACCACCTTGTTGTCTGCACTTTGCGGTTCTCTGAATCCATGCCAACCAAGCGAAATACTAAGTTCAGAAAAACTTGGCGCATCAAATGGGAGGCATTGGAGGATAGAGCTGTGAGGAAGACCTTTGCAGATAACATATCTTCAAGTTTCAAAGAACTACCCAGTGATCGCGGTACTGTTGAAGAGGAGTGGCAGTTGTTTAAAACTGCTGTGAGTTCTTCGGCTGCATTGTGCAGTGGTCGTAAGCGGCTGAGTGGGGCGCAGTGCGGTGAGAAAAGGACTGCATGGCGGAACGGTGAAGTCCAAGAAGCTGGCAAGGCAAAGAAGGAAGCCTATATGCTATGGCTTGCAAATAAGTCAACTTCGAGTTGAGTGCGATACACTGAGGCGCGAAAAGCAGCAGCAAAGACAGTATCAACAGCTAAAGCCAAGGCCTGGGAGAAGTTCGGGGAGAAATTGGAGGCAGACTATGGTTCGGCAAACAAGGTGTTCTGGCAGACCGTGCGCCGCCTCCGTGGAAAGAAGTTTCTTTCATCACAAACTATTAAGAGTTCAGATGGGAGGCTTCTGAAAACGGAGGAGAGCGTATTGCATAGGTGGAAGGAATACTTTGCATCTCTTCTTAATCCGGTGACAACAACAACTGCGGCATATGAGGTGCACTTTGGAGCGGAGAATAATCACGGTAGTATCACTAAACAGAAGTCAGATGGGCAATTAAGTCCCTGAAGACTTGCAAAGCTACAGGTGATGATGAAATCCGGTCCGAGATGTTAAAGGCCTTAAATCAGGATAGTATCCTGTGGCTGACTCGAGTGTGTCAGGTTGCTTGGATATGTGGACAGGCCTCTAAGCAATGGCAGACAGGAATTGTGATCCCTATCTTCAAAAAGGGAGATCAGAGAGATTGCAACAACTATCGAGGCATCTCCTTGCTCAGCATTCCTTGCAAAGTGTGCGCTAAGTGTCTGGAGAAGAGAAGTCGGGAAATAGTCGACTCCAAGCTGTCAAGGGAGCAGTGTGGTTTCCGACCTGGCCGAAGCACGACGGATCACATCTTTGCTCTAAGGCAAATCTTTGAGAAATCCTGGGAGTATGCAAAAGAGGTCTACGCTTGCTTTGTGGATCTCGAAAAAGCATATGACAAAGTTCCTCGGGAGAAGCTCTGGCAAGTGTTGCAAGAGTATGGAGTGGATGGGCAATTACTGGTTGCTAACATGTCTCTGTACGAAAGCTCTGAGATGTGTGTCCGGATAAATGGCATTAACTCAAGACCGATCATCGTGGGTGTTGGACTTCGCCAAGGGTGAGTACTGTCGCCCCTCTTATTCGATATCTTTATGGACTGGATAGACAGGGGCAGCCGAGGCGATGAGCGTGTTTGTGTGGGCGACTGCCTGGTGGAGAGATTGCTCTTTGCTGACGACCTTGTCCTCCTTGGGTCTTCTCGCACGAACCTTCAGCTTGCACTAGACCGCTTTGCAGCCAAGTGTGGAGAAGCTGGGATGAAGATCAGTGTGGCTAAAACCGAGGTTCTGGTCCTTTCAAGACAGCCTGCTCTATGCGCTCTCCATGTTAGGGGAGCCTCATTGAGACAGGTGGAGAAATTCAAGTATATCGGGATTGCATTTAGGAGTGATGGACGGCAGGAGAAAGAATTGGATGCTCGGATCGGTGCAGCAAGCTGTGCCAGACGTGAACTGTGGCGATCCGTGGTAACGAAACACGAGCTGGGTAACAAAGCCAAGCTCTCCGTCTTCAAATCTATCTTGTCCCCATTCTCACCTATGGTCATGAGGCTTGGGTAATGACCGAAAGAGAGCGATCGCGGGTACAAACGGCCGAACTGAGATTTCTGAGAGGTGTGGCAGGTGTTACCCTACTAGATAGAGTGTACAGCAGCACAATAAGGGAATCTTTAGTTGTTGAGCCGCTACTTCTCCGCATTCAGAGATCTCAGTTGCGCTGGTATGGCCACGTGATACGGATGCTGCAAACTAGTCTTCCTAGGCAGTCGCTATTTTCCAAGCCGATGGGTAAGAGACCAAGGAGTCGGCCTAGAACCAGGTGGCTAGACTAAATGGAGAATCTGGGTTCGAGTCGCTTGGATATTACCAGGGAGGACATGTGCCTTATGGCGGAAGATCGCGATCACTGGAAATCGTCCATAGGGCTGCTGCCCCCGTGACCCTAACGGATAAGCGGGTTTGAAAAGTAAGTAAGTAAGTAAATGTCAAGCGCATCATCTGACTTATCTGTAGTTCAAATTTTATCTTCTTTGTAGCAATAAAACGCATTCTACAGCCCTCTAAAGTGGGAAATCATTTTCTTGCTGAACCTGTATAAGCATAATACATGGCGGCATGAACAATTTCGGTATCAAAATGTTACAAAATTTAATAAGTAATAATTAAAAATATCAATGTTCGAAATACAGAGACAATAAATATAAAAACTAAATATTTAATAATGAAAACAGGAAAGGAAATTCCACAGTCTGTATTCGAACCAGGAATCTTCAACTTTTCGAACCATCCCGGTTCGAATTCAGGCTGTGTAATTATCTTTCCTACTTTCGTCAATAATTTAAACATCTAATGTTTGGCGTAGGATAAACCCTCGTCGAACATTCTTGAGATATTCTTAAATATTTATTGCTTTTATTTAATATGCGCGTTAAATATTTTATCTGCAAAGTCTACCTTACTGTAATAAAAAGCAGCGATTATTCCTTTCAGTTGACAGTACTGTAATTCGCCTACACCAGTCATAAACCTGATCCCTATTTCAACTCTGGACAGCCAAGTTCATTTTTCTAGTTTTAACTCTGGACGGCCAAGCTCGTTCAAACTGATAGATTTAATAACCGATCAACTTCGGTTAGCTCAACTCATGCCAAGCAAGTGAAAACGTTTTTGGAATAGACTGTATCACTGAATCAAATTCAACCATCTTCGAGCTTTGTTAGTATCCTTATATATTCGTTCATGACTGTCGTTAAGAATCGTTTGATAAATTACAAGCAATACATTAGCAATGAAAATTACCAGTGGTAACAGTGTTATCTTTAGCACAGTTACCCCTGAATAAAACCGATATTCGTTCAAACAACTAGATTTTATAATCCATCAATTTTGCTTAGCTCAACTCTTGCCTGTCATATGAAAAACCTTTTGGAATAGACTGTCATATTCACTTTATATGAAAAACCGAGTTCATGGCTTTATCTATCCACAGCGATGAAAAATTTTAGTTTTTATTGTGAAGACCGACGAATCTTTGGGTGTGATGTTCTGGAAACATTGAAGATATGAAAAAGAGTCCTAAATTGATGACAAGGAACTTATTTTGATTCAAAGTGAAGTTTAAAATAATTTTTAAACTGATTCTGCGAGCAAAAATAAGCAAAATCTGTGGAATGGAACAACCAAAAAGGGGAAAAGAACCTTTAATCTACGAGATTCGAAATACCGGATACGTATTTCGGCTACCAAGTAGCCATCTCCAGCGAAGAGACAAAAATTTGTTCTGTATGGCTTCTCGGCCCAAAATCGGTATTCTAACCTGTCTCTCTCCTCGCTGAAGATGGCTACTTAGTAGCCAAAATACGTATCCTTTATTAAGTACCGAAAGGTGCTTTATCCTATCAGTGTGGGGAAACGTGTCTGTCTGTCCGTCTGTAACTCCTGCGAGGCTATGAAAGATTTTTAAAATCTGTTATCATCAATCGATGAATATCGTTCATGGCACGAACCAGTTACAAATATTATCGATATCGATTCATTGGCACGTGCACAAATGGTACCTCTATTTTCCCGCCTAGCAATTTTCAATGGGAAGATATATTGAGTAATACCGGGTGTGCAAGAAATAACGTGAGGTGTTCAGAGCTCGCTAGCGGGAATTCTATTAGGCCATATGCAGTACATTTTGGTGTATGTACTTAGTGGATTTCTGCAAAAAAAAATAGTATCAAAAGTCGCCATAGGGGGCGCTTATTTCAAGAAAACAATGAATACCTAATTGACAAATGAACAAATACCGTACAAACCAACTTTAGTAACAACAATAAACAATGTTTTATTTTTAATTACAAATGTGTTTCAATATGACCACCAGTGTGCTGTTCCAATAGCTGCATGCCATACACGACATTTTCTACGGCAGATCGCAGCATATCTGCATTAATTAGTCTGATATGTAACGTTATTTGATTTTTTAAGGTTCAGAGGTCAGGAACATGTGCTTGATACACAAGGCTTTTCAAATATCCCCATAACCAAAAATCACAAGGGTTGAGATCAGGCGACCTGGGTGGCCATACCATGGGAAATGCACGACTAATTATTCTGTTGTCTGAAAAACGTTCTCGCAAGATCTGCTGCACCTGACGTCCGATGTGCTGTGTCGCACCATCCTGCATAAAAATGGTAGAATCCAAACAACCCTTTTCCTGCAATCGTGGTATCAAAAAATTCTCAAGCATATCGGCATACCTGGCAGAATTGACGGGACAAGTCACCAGTCCGATGATGAAAGAAGCAGTAAAGCCGCACCATACTGTTAGTTTCGGTGAATGCATAGGAGTTGGCAGACACACTTGTGGATTTGATGCAGCCCAAATACGGCAGTTGTGGGTATTGATATCACCATTCAAATAAAAATGTGCCTCATCACTCCATAAAATTTGCCATGGACATATCATTCACTTCCATACGTGCCTAAAATCTCAACAAAAATTTAGTTCGGGTACGTTCATCTCCAGGAAGCAATTGTTGAACAGGTGTGAGTTTATAGGGATAAAATGTAAATATCTTATGCAATATTTTCCTTACCGTCGACTATGGAATATCTGTTTGGCGTGCTATTGCGTGTGCACTGCTGGTACCCTGCACAGTAGTCATCTCCTGTTCCGCAACAGCAGTTGCAACTTCTTCAACGTGTTGCTGCCTGATTCGTTTGCGTCCCCGGCCTGGTTGCACTCCTAGAGTTCCGGTAGATTCAAATCGTTCAATCATTTTCCGTAAATTAGTTATGCTCATCGGTCCTCTTCGTAACGTTTTCAATCGCCGGAATTCAAGAAGGGCAGCACTTGCATTGTCGCTCTTCTGATAAAACAACTTGACTAATAACGCCCGGTCAGGCAGAGTCATCGTCAGGCCATTCGTTCGTTAATGATCGGAAATCCTCAGCCTTGCCTTTGTCATGATTGCTCAACACGGAACGCGCTTATGCAAATGTATTCATTCTTTTCTTGAAATAAACGCCCCCTATGGCGACTTTTGGTACTTTTTTTTTGCAGAAATCGAAACTGCATGTTCCATTAAGTATATACATCAAAATGTACTGCATATGGCCTAACAGAATTCCCGGTAGCGAGCTCTGAACACCTCACATTATTTCTTGCCCACCCGGTATATCAAAGAAATAGTAATGACGAGATAGATGCGGTTATTCATTACTATTTTCGTCAATCAATGAATATGGTACATTGCACGAACCAACCACAAATATTAGCCAAATAGGTTCAATAGCACGTGCACGAACGGTACCTTCATGACCCCACCCAGCAATTTTCAATGGAGAGATATACAACATCTGACAATAAAGTTCGGTTAGTGTCCTCATATTACTAACGGTCATAAGAATGCGCTGTCATCGTATCCTACCCCAGATAGGACGAAACATGTTTAAACAAATTTGCGAGAATCAGCGCTGCCAATGTGTTTTATAGTGTATAAACAGGACATTGAAGAGTGAAGGTGTAGTGCGCGCGGTGGAAACCCAAAATGTATCAGCGAACGAAGGAGACTCATGAAATGCTGACAACAGTTTACAAAGAAAGTGGTATAACTTTGAAATGTGTTTATGAGTGGTGTAAACGGTTCCGAGGAGGCCGGAACACCGTGGGAGACGCCACCTGAAGTGACCAGACATCCAACATAACGTAACGATCCAACTGAATGTTATCCTTAAAAACGACTACGCCAGGAGTTTCCAGGACTTGTACAGCCGTTCCCAGAAGTGCATTACCATCGACGGGGATTACTTTGAAGGATAGTAACTGCTGTTTCATGTAAGCCAGCAATCCACTCGCAATATGAGGTCATTCACCGAACTTAATTGTCAGACATTGTATTAAGCAATATATCAAATAAATCGTAATGACGAGATAGAAGCAGATATAAATTACTATTTCGACCAATTGATAAATATCGTTCAGGAAAAGAACCATTTTGAAACTGGTTGTAATCGAAACAATGGCACGTGCTCTGATGGTACCGTTATGACACCCTCAAAAATTTTCAATGCTATGATATGACACTTAATATATCAAATGACTTGGAATGAAGTGTCATTAATGATTATAACGTAAAATTAATGATAGTCCAAATTGGTTTCAAGGAAACTGGTTTAGTAGAACCATGATGGTTCATTGGAACTTTCACTGATTAAATATGGCATATAATATATCAAACGATTGGAATGATGTGTCATGAATGAATATGACGTAAAATTATGATAATCCAAGCTGGTTTCAAGGAATCTGGTTTAGTGGAAACATTCTGGTGTAGTGGAAGCATTCTGGTTTAGTGGAAGCATTCTGGTTTAGCGGAACCATTATGTTTCATTGGAACTTTCAATGCTAAAATACGGCATGTAATAAATCAAACGAGTTGGAATGATGCGTCATAATTGAATAAAATGTAAATTAATGATAGTCCAAACTGCTTTCAAGGAACCTGGTTTAGTGGAACCATTCTGGTTTAGTGGAAAGATTATGTTTCATTGGAACTTTCAATGCTAAAATATGGCATGTAATATATCAAACGATTGGAATGATGTGTCATGAATGAATATGACGTAAAATTATGATAATCCAAACTGGTTTCAAGGAATCTGGTTTAGTGGAAAGATTATGGTTAACTGTAACTTTCAATGCTAAAATATGGCATGTAATATATCAAACGAGTTGGAATGAGGTGTCATGAATGATTTAACGTGGAATTAATGATAGTCCAAATTGGTTTCAAGGAAACCTAGTTTAGTGGAACCATGATGGTTCATTGGAACTTTCAATGTTAAAATATGGCATGTGATATATCAGACAACTTGGATTGATGTGTCATGAATGAACATAATGTAAAGTAATGATACCGTAAATACTGTATTAAGCGCCCGGGCGCTTATTTGCAAAAATTCAGCAGACCCCCAGGCGCTTAATGCAGGCGGGCCGGTATTACAGGTCCGGCGTTTATATAATTCTGCACAACTATGATGGATACCATTATGCAAAATTCTCGCCCATCTCCTTCATCTTTTCTAAAGTATCATAATGTGTTTTCCATTACCGTTAGGATCAATGCTAAATTGCTTGGCTGTAGCCTCTGTAGAATGGTTTTCAGCCTACTTTACTGTTGCGAGATTAAAATTGATGCTATAACTCTGAAGTTTTCATTTTTCATCAGCTATGTTGCTTGACTGAATCCAAAATTAAAAGCAAGAAATTAGAAGATAATCGTGCTGGTATCTAATTTCCGGTTTAGCAGTGGCATTTGGGAGAGCAAACATTCCCGTGAGAAAGCAGCAAGAGAAGAAAAATCCACGAAATGAACTAAAATAAGCGCCCGGGCGGTTATTGATGGTCCTGCGCTTATTTGCAAAAATTCAGCGGATCCCCAGGCACTTAATACAGGCGGGCCGGTATTTCAGGTCCGGCGCTAAATACCGTATTTACGGTAGTCTAAATTGGTTCATAGGTGCGTGGTGTGATGGTATCTTTATGGCCCATTAGAAACTTACAATGTTAACATAGGACTGTTTATAAATATAGTTCTGTGAATGGTTCAGGTCAACCTTTCAGTAGTTGGTTATGTCATTCCTAAATGGTTTATTAAGTACCGAAAGGTGCTTTATGTTATGAGTGTGGAGAAACGTGTCTGTCTCTCTACCTGTCTGTCTGTCTGTCTGTCTTTCTGTAACTCTAACTCCTCCGAGGCTATGATAAGATTTTCGAAATCTGTTTTCGTTATACGATGAATATGGTTAATGGCACGAACCAGTTACAAATGTCAACTAAATCGGTTCATTGGCACGTGCACAAATGGTACTTCCATTTTCCCGCCTAGCAATTTTCTATGGAAAGATATATTGAGTATTATATCAAACAAATCGTAATGACGGGATAAAAGCGCTTATTCATTACTATTTACGTCAGTCGATGAGAATGGTACATGGGACAAATCAGTCACAAAGATTTTCTCAATCAGTTTAATAGTACGTGCACAAATGGTTCCTTTACGACCCCACCTAGCAGTTTTCAATGGAGAAATATGGTCATATATCAAACAAACTGTAAAGACGAGATAGAAGCGGATATAAATTGCTATTTTCGCCAATTAATAAATATGGTTCCGGGAATGAAATATTTTGAAAAAGGTTGTAATCGAAGCAATGGCAGGTGCTCTAATCGTACCCTTATGACACCCTCAAAAATTTTCAATAATAACGTATATAGCATGTAATATATCAAACGACTTGGAATGAGGTGTCATGAAGGAATATAACGTCAAATTAATGATAGTCCAAATTGGTTTCGAGGAACCTGATTTAGTGGAATCATTATGGTATAGTGGAACCATTATGGGTCATTGGAAATTTCATTGCCAAAATATGGCATTTATTATATCAAAGCACTTGGAATGATGTGCCATGAATGAACATAATGTAAAATTAATCATAGTCTAAATTGGTTTCACGAAACCTGGTTTAATGGAACCATTATGGTTCATTGGAACTTTCAATGCTAAAATATGGCATGTAATATATCGAACAACGTAGAATGATGTGTCATGAATGAATATAACGTAAAATTAATTATAACCCTAATTAGTTCAAAGGTACGTTGTTAATCATTATGGCCCATTAGAAACTTACAATATTACCATAGGGCGGTTTAAAATATAGTTTCGCGAATTGTATAGTTTAACCTTTCGGTACTTGGTTATATCATTCATTAATGGTTTATTTCAAATCTTCTTGTGGATATAGAGGTCGCCTTTCCGTTTTTGGTTGTTCCATTCCACATTTTTTGCTTAATTTGGTTCAGTATGACTTCTCGGCCAATGATGCTTTTTTAAAATTCAATTTACAAAGTAATTTTTTTCTCTGGTAGCCGAAATACGTATTTATTATTTCATTTTTGTGTGTGGATTAGAGGTTCCCTTCCCCCTTTTTGTGATTCTATGACGTACGATTTTTGTATATACAGAGTGTTTCTATCTGGAAGGACAATAATTACATTGTGTGATTTCATGCATCAATCTCAGCAGAAAGTTCTGTATTAAAAATAATATCGACACAAACCTCTTGTCTACAAAGATTTATTAAACGTATCTGTATTTCGGTCTCTTTGAACGCTGATTTAATTTGCATTGAATAATGGTCTCAAAAAGCCCGAAATACGTATACATTTAATAAATTTTTGTGGACAAGAGTTTTGTGTTATTATTATGTCAATATCCACAGTGAATTTGCAACCGTGTCAAAAACGTCTAAAACTCAAAATTTAGGATTAAAAAAACGTGTATCTACGTTATTTATGAATTTTCTGCGCTAGCAGTTCATCATCATCATCAAAATGTTTTTTCGATAGTTTTCTCGTCTAGAGGTCTAAACTTATCATCACTTTCTACACCCATCCCTATTTTGTGAACTGTCATCAAGTTTACCTACGAATTACCTGACTTCAGAAAATCTACAGTTTGATTCCTCATTCTCCTCTAGAGAATTTCCTTTTAAATATACTTTCAAGTGTGACCTCTATATCTTCACTATCTCGTAAGATATGGCCTTCCAGTTGCTCTATCTCTTCCTAATTCCCCGCAACAATTTCCTGTCGTCTTGTATCCTTCCAAAAAATTATATTTCTAACTTTTTCAGTCTACTTTGTCCAAGTCATTCTACATTTCAAATGCTCCTAGCTTCTATTTGTCAATCTTCCTAAGTGCCCACGTTTCTGAACCATACAATGCTACCAAACACTCCATCAGGTTTTTTCGGGACTCCAAATTTAAAGAACCACATAAAGGTCTCCGATATTTATGAAATGCCACTTTCGTCATCGTGATTTTGCCTTAGATTTCGTCATCATATTTAGAGTCTTCCTTGACAATATTTCCTACGTCTCCTAAGGTTCGAACTTCTTCTATTAACTGCCTATCAAACTTAACTTCATCGTCTGATGCTTCTGCCTGATTTCCATCACTTTGGTTTTCCTGACATTAATTCGGATTACTTGTTATGCTAGAAGGGCCATTTCGTGTGACACCCGGATGCACTGCATTCTTCTTCCTCAATGCTGCCGACATTGACCTGGACTTCATTAAATCCAAATTGCAAATACGAGAAAGCATCAGCAATTTTCCTAATTAAATAACGTTATCATTCAGCTGTTTAGCAATTTTTTCGTGAGTATAGATTCTTAAAATTTGAATTTTGAATATTTTTCGTACAGAACTTTGTTTGTCATCATGCAAAGGATCACAATAGTTACATATTGTCCTCTTATTTAAAGATAACCTGTATTTTTAGTTTTTTTGTTAATTAATAAAGTTTTGGGTGTTTACATTTTTCTAATAGGTTATTATGCAATTTTCCCTACCGTGTTTTATTCTGAAAGGTTATGAAAATTACGTTGTTCCGTATGATGAGTATAAACTCGTCTTCAACAGAAACTGTAAATAAAAACTGTGTAATGTGTTAATGAACTGAAATTCTGAGTTCCGAAATTGCTAGAAATCTTACTTACTTGTTACTGCGTTTTGCGAAAAAAAACGAGACGGTAGCAAAATTAAACTATATAATTTTATGATAACTATAGCAAGCTTATTTCTGCATCTAGAATTATTAAATGTTACGGTAGAAAAGTTGTTTCACCGTCTTGCAAAACCTGGCTGTCTTTTTTGAGTGTAGAAATATGAACCATTTATGACATTTGTAAAGTCATAAAGTCAAGTGTCTATTATTCCCTTCGGAATCATTAAATTTCATTTTTTATGGAGAGCAAAAGGCTTCTTAAGTGCCTTTAGCTTTAACAGAATTTACCTCTAATATGACCTCTTTTCCATAATATTTCAAATATACCAGCATCATGTTATGAAAAATAAACGGATATTTATAAAGGAAAGGACGAGACACAAAAACCCTGGAATGCAATAAATAATAGTTAATAAATAAAAATGAAAAATAAAATAATAATTAACAAATAATAAAATAATTAAAAAATATATAAGAGGACGACGAAAAATAATGCAATAGGATAACACATACATAATTAAAATTATAAAAAAGTTTAGGAATGATAGGGTGTTCAGCAAAACGGTTTCGTAAAATTCCCTGAAAAAAAAAAAATTATTATCCCTGAAAAAATCCCTGACCGTTCCCGGTTACACAATTATTTTGACAAAGCCCGGTCACTAGTCACCCTGTAAAATAGTATCGCATAATAAAAAGGTTACTAAAATGAAAGAGTACAGATAGCCTATGAAAAAAGTACAGGGACGGACACAAAATGAACATAGAAGTAGAGAGATATGACAGGACATTAAAACTGAGACAATATAAAAAAAGATAAAGAAAGAAAGAAGAAAAAAGGCCCAGGGAGCCTGCGACAAATTAGGGAATAGCTGAAGTTGAAGAGGAATATGGGAAAGGTAATGAGGGGATGGTGCCTTTGCTAAGGTTAATGCCATTAGGGGTGAGGGAATTAAATTTCCAAATAAGAAAAGACTCGAATTGCTTTCTTTCTTTTTTGTTATGGAAGTTACTACGCGGAATATAAATGCTGATGGCCTGTAAAGAGTGACCAGGGGAATTAAAGTGTTTAGCGACAGGGGTGTTTTGATATTAAAGAATATCAAACATATGCCCGGCAAATCTGGAGCGTATGGTATTGCCTGTCTCTCCAACGTACTGTTTCTGGCATACTTTGCAATGTAACAAATAAATTAAGTTGTGAGAAGTGCAGGTTTTGGCTAATCTTGAAAGTAAAGGAGGAGGCACTGCTAGAAATGGAGGTAGCGGGGGTAAAAAAAATGACAAACACCACAACGCTTTGCATTGCAAGGAGAACATTCCTTAGTGGAAGTGCGTGGTTTGCTAATAGCAGCATGGACCAGAATATCTTTAAAATTAAGTGTCCGTTTAAAAGAAACTTTTGGTGGTTCTGGTAGAATGGAGTGGAGAAGAGGAGAATTGTCAATAATATGTTGATGTTTACTTAGGACATTTTTAATACTATTGAGGGTTGGATGATAATGAAGAACTAATGTAGGTGTTGTCATGGCTGGAGAAGGTTTGGAGTTGTTGTTAGAACGAGAATTGCGATGTTTATACATAGAAGCGCGTATGACAGATTTGGGGTAGCCTCTTGCTTTTAGAGAGTGGGTAAGGGCATTAGCATGGAAGTCCTTGTCAGACTGATTAGTGCATATTCTATGGATGCGAGTTAACTGACCTAATGGGATGTTATCCTTGCAACGGCGCGGATGGCAGCTGTCATAGTGTAAGTACTGGTGTTGATCAGTGGGCTTCTTATGGAGATTAGTAGAAAATTTATTGTTAGTGAAAGAGATAAAGACATCCAAAAAAGAAGCTGTCCTGATAGAGTAATTGTGAGAAAACTTGATGGAGGGGTGGATGGAGTTGGAATGGGTGATAAAAGATAAGAGTGAGTCTTCGTTGTGTGGCCAGATCAGGAAAATATCATCAATATATCGCAGCCAGACCAACGGCTTTAAGGGAGACGTGGAAAGTAGTTTGGTTTCCACCTCCCCCATAAAAATGTTAGCATAGTTGGGAGCCATTTTGGAGCCCATTGCAGTGCCACTGGTCTGGATGTAATACACAATGTTAAAAGTGAAGAAATTGGAGGTGAGGATGGTACGAAGAAGATCGCAGATATTGTCAGTGGAAGGAACTTGGAAAGGTTTGTTAGCCTTGAGACTGTTGCACACAGCTTTAACCCCATCATCATGAGGAATGTTAGTGTAGAGGGAAGAGACATCAAGCGTGCAGAGGAAGACGTTCTTGAAATCGTAGTTAGAGTCGTTAAGGCGCTGGATATGGGAGAGAAAATCGTTAGTGTCTTTGATATAGGAAGGAAGACTGGGTGGGATGTGGTCTATGTGGTGGTCGACATACGCAGATAGTGGCTCACAGAGGGTGTTGTTACAAGAGATGATCGGACGGCCGGGATTGCCAGGTTTATGAATCTTGGGAAGAAGGTAGAAACGACCAGGAGAACTGAATTTAGGAAGGAGGAAGAGGCGGGTTTTGTTATCAATTTCAGAAGAGGATTCAAGCTGAGAGAGGGTATTTTGAAGTATGGTTTTGAACGTGTCAGTAGGATCGGAGGTTAGTTTCTTGTAGAACGTAATATCAGAGAGTTGTCTGTTAGCTTCGTTGATGTAGTCAGAGGTGTTCATAACAACAATAGTGCCCCCTTTATCTGCTGGTTTAATTGTTATATCAGGGTTATTGCTAAGGCGTTTGATACAAAGGAATTCGTTAATGAGAGACACGTTAGTATGTTAATGAGAGAGAGTACGTTGGAGAGACAGGCAAGACCATACGCTCCAGATTTCACGGGCATAAGTTTGATATTCTTAGCAATGCTGACACCCCTGTCGCTAAACACTTTAATTCCCCTGGTCACTCTTTACAGGCCATCAGCATTTATATTCTGCGTAGTAACTTCCATAACAAAAAAGAAAGCAATTCGCTTCTTTTCTTATTTGGAAATTTAATTCCCTCACCCCTAATGGCATTAACCTTAGCAAAGGTACCATTCCCTCATTACCTTTCCCATATTCCTCTTCAACTTCATCTATTCCCTAATTTGTCGCAGGCTCTCTGGGCCTTTTTTCTTCTTTCTTTCTTTATCTTTTTTTATCTTGTCTCAGTTTTAATGTTCTGTCATATCTCTCTACTTCTATGTTCATTTTGTGCCCGTCCCTGTACTTTTTTCATAGGCTATCTGTAATCTTTCATTTTAGTGACCTTTTTATTTTGCGATACTATTTTACAGGGTGACTAGCGACCGGGCTTTGTCAAAATAATTGCGTAACCGGGAACGGTCAGGGATTTTTTCAGGGATAATAATTTTTTTATTTAGGGAATTTTACGAAACCGTTTTGCTAGACATTCCTAAACTTTTTTATAATTTTAATTATGTATGTGTTATCCTGTTGCATTATTTTTCGTCGTCTTCTTATTACCTCCTATTTGTCCTCCTTCCTGGCCTATCCGAACACGTCTTCAAATTCCTCTTCTACTTTTTCAGCCAATACCGTCTTACTGTTCCCTATGCCAACTATATAGTATAAAGGCGTTTTTTAGTACTTTTTTCATTACTTCAGGATAATTCTCTAATATTCTTATTGCCTTTAGAGAATTATCTTTTTTGCTTTGATAAAGGATAGTCTCTATCCGAAACGTCAGCTTTTTATTTGATTTTTTAGTTTTATTTTGATTTTACTTATATATTTTTTAATTATTTTGTTATTTGTTAATTATTATTTTATTTTTCATTTTTATTTATTAACTATTACTTATGAAAAATAATTATACAAAATATATCTTCATAAATTTTTATGTGTTTATTTTTTGAGATAATAAATTAGGTCCACGAACAGAGAGAAAAATATTGAGGAGCAACTCAAATTAAACTATTTTTTATGGATATTTCAATTGACTTGAATTACTCGGATGACGCCCCCGAAATTTCTCTTCGAAATAATCAACAACATACAGAAAAGGTGATCATTAAAATTTATCATTAATTAATAATGATAATAGATTCCAGTCCCTTTTATTTGAACATACACCGAGTGACCACTTTATTGGAAGCGCCATACAAATATTAATCCATCATTCAGTAAGGGGTCCATAGTGCTGTTTCTATCGATAAAATAGGTACAGACTTTACAACACAACAAAGGGAGAACATATTTACCGACTAGTTTCGCCATTTATTCCCGGCTTTATCAAGGATCTTAATATTAATAACAGGGATAATTCTTTTAGCTTATATAAGTTGAGACTATTCTGCGGAAAAATTAGCCCACGCAGGTTTCGATTGGAACTTCTCACCTCCTCATAGACATGCTTTATCGAAATGAGCTCGGATGGATGAGTCGGTCAATTAAGCTCGTCTGTTAGAATCATGTTCACTGAACCAATTTGAGGCAAATCTCACACGATCATACGTTGTTTTATTGAAAAAAGAAATCTGCGTTTTGAAAATACTGTAGCCTTATGGGCCTACAAGTTAGAGCACTATCATAGAGACTACGGACAATTGGACTGCGGCGGCCATTTTGTTGCCTTTCTTCTATTTTCTATAAAAGAGGAGAACGATGATATAATTTTTTCCCTATTTTTATCATAGAATGTTACAATTTAAATTTAAGTCATTAAAGTGATTTAATTTAGGTAACATACTAATTACGATGAAAAGGTATACTACACACTAACATTTAGTGATGAAACTAAAGTTACTCGCTTTAAAACTGCTTAAAAGTTATAAAACATTATTTGTTTTCCTATTTTTTGTAGTTGTTAAATAAAAATAAAAAATAAATAATAATTGATTGATCAAAAAATTAATAAATAATAAATAAAATCAAAATATAAAATAAAAATGAAAATAAAAAGCTGACATTTCGGATAGAGACTATCCTTTATCAAAGCAAAAAGGATTATTCTCTAAAGGCAATTAGTTATGAAAGGAGTACTAAAGGACGCCTTTATATATAGTTGGCATAGGGTATTTGTCACGGAAATCGATTCCTCATGTGATTTCCGGCGACACTGCCTGT
>JAHWFO010065483.1:233-17426 GCA_023313115.1 Rhysida immarginata
ACAATTCAATTTGCGGATTCAGTCATCGCGCGATTGTGCAGATACCGAAGATTAACCGAGATTTCTTTTGAGCTGGAGTGAGCATCGGACGCTTGCACTATCGGCTCAGAAGTCCATTTTATGCAGTTGCCTCCTTACGATTCTTTCACAAACTTATCTAAGCTCACCGTTATTGACTTCCTGCAGCTGTTCCTGCCTGTTTTGAAAGCGGTGACTAGGCGCGATATTCGTCTTTGGTCCCGTTCAGTCATCACTGACTTCCGACCGCAGTTTCGACAGTTGTTGCCATCTGACGTGCCTGTAGACCATTTCTTGAACTCACGGATGACTGTGGCGCTTTGATACTCCTGCAAAGGTAGCTACCTCTTCTTCCACGGGATGTCTTTTTTGCACTGAGATACGACCCATTATTTGCAGCCAAGTTTGACACGGAATAATACAAACTGCTGTTAACAATGCTCGTACGTTGCTTAGTTACTACCACGGTCTATAGATATTCATGGTCACCGAGCTCCATTGTTAAAATGAAGCTAAAGTTTCTAGCTCCCAATAGGGCGGGAACTCTATTGAAAAGTGGCGCTGCATGTACAATCGGCCCAAAAACGCCTGTAGCGCCGCCCTATCGACAGACAGAAACTTAACTTTCATTTTTAGTTTCAATGAAAAACCTCTATCGCAGGTCACGGTCGGCCCTGGTGCGATCTTATGCGGCACCTGGCGCGATCTGTTTTCCTTAGCTTCTCGAACCAATGGAAAATGGCCGAAGCTCGATGACCATGAATATCTATAGACCGTGGTTACTACCATTGACTTTAAATGCAAGCGTCGTAGAATCTCAAAGTGACTGTTTTTCTGTTCGGTGTGCTTGCTTATACCCAAAATGACTTTTGCTTGTACAGGGTGTCTCAACCGTTAAGATCAAAATTGCACAGATTGTAATGGATTGTAAATTGAGTATTTTAAAACAGGGAACCAGTGGTCGAAAATGCGTAGTTCAGGCAGTATGACATCTTGGATGAGTAATTACAATGGCACGGGAAATTTCGCCGCACTCTTTCAAAATATCCCTGAAACAAGCAGTATCGCTTCAGATTCTGCTGGAACTTCATACACCAACGACTTGACATTCCCCATAGGAAAAAAAAAAAAAATCAGAGGCTTAATATCCGGCGGTCGCAGTGGCCATGTTACAGGACTCCCCCTGCTTGCAAAAAACATTGTTTGATCAATAAACAAAAAAATCCATTAATTAACTGGAACAGTTCTATGGAATCACAAATAAAAGTTTAAAGAAAACTACAATTCAATATTTAGTTGAACCACCACCTTTTGCTGAAATTAATTGAAACACTCTGTTAGGCATTGATTCAACTAGCTTTTGGAGAACTGCAAGTTTTATGTTGTCCCATGCCTCGAAAATAGCGAGTTTCAGCTCGTTAACATGATCAAACTGTTTCTTTTTAGCATAAATTTTCGATACCATGATACCCCATAAATTTTCTATGGGGTTCATGTCCGGGCTTAATGATGGCCAATTAATAACTTCAATTTTTTCATCAACGAACCATGTTTTCATTGCTTTTGAAACATGGCAGCTTGCGTTGTCTTGTTGAAATTTCCACGTTGGGCCACCAATCAAAGGGCCAAACGGTATTAAATGATCATAAAGCAATGTCTGATACTTTTTGGAGTCCAATCTTCCTTCCACAAACACAAGATCTGATTTTCCGTTGTAGCCAAATGCTGCCAACACCACGACAGATCCCCCTCCAAAGTTCCTGCTGAACTGAATGTTGGGAGTCGTCCTCAGATCATGCCAGTAACATGCATTTCCGTCTGGTCCGTCTAAGTTAAACTTGTTTTCGTCAGAGAAAACGATGTTGCTCCATTGTTCCACCCAGGACATGTTATCTTTAGCCCATTCAAGTCGTGCATGTCGGTGAGCTTCTGTTAGTCGTGGTTTACTAAGACATTTGGAATACTTGACGTTGGTGTTGTCGTGAAGACTTCTTCAGATAGTCTGGTGGGACACTTGTACAGGTAGAGCAGCTGCAATCTGTCGTACTGATAATTGTTCTTTCGTTGCCATACGAAATATTCTTGTGTGATCTCTAGTGTTGAGCTTTTTAGCCTTAGATCTTGTTTTGGAAGTACCATAATTGTCACCCTTTGACAACTGCTTTCTGAGATCTTCCTATCTTTTTAGCAATTGCTCTTTGACTTAATCCTTGAGCATGAAACTTGATGATCTTTCTGAATTCAAGCTCTGTCAACACTGAACCGCCTGGTATTGTGGTGAAAGAAAACATCTCCTTACCACTAACAAATAAGTTTTGCAAGCAATAAAAGGTAATTTGCATATGGTTCAGTTCCATTTTCAGAAGGTAGATACAATATTTTAAAGGTTTTCACTTCTGATTCCATAGAATTGTTACATTAAAAAACTGACTTTTCTGTGTATTGTTTTTGAAATTGATGAAAATGAATTTTTAATACTTTTTCTAAAATGTTAATAGGCTAAGAGTGCTGTACACAGGTAATGGTTATAATATGTAATAAATATACAACGTAATCAAAAATTATGCATCGATTCCATAGCAATGTTACAGACTGTATTGAGATTGTTACAGGTTGGTTACAAGATGGCCATCCAGGGCCGGTATGGCAGAGCCGACGAGGTAGGTCCCTGGATGGGTACAGGAAAACGTGAGTTTACAATTCATGAACTTAAAGAAGATTATAAATGGATGCCTTACAAGGTAGGGGTAAGGTGGAGGTATTTTTTTAATCGGGATTTGAAAGTGTAGACATTTGTGCTCGTGCGGTTCAAAAAAATGGAATATTCAGCTGGGTGGTGAGCGTGTTGTAAAATAGTCTCATGTTATGTGTAAATTGATTAAATGAATCAAAAATTTTATTTCTAAAACAATTCAACAAAAACCAACAAAGTTATGAGATTTTTCATCACTTCAAAATAATGGAATATTCCGATTTACATAGACTGGAATGGGATATCCCATTTGGTTTTCCAAGCTAGAATACTTTTTGTTAGTTTATACCATCATCCACATACTTCCTCGGCTGCTAAAGAATTTCAATTCACTATCTATTGAGAAACGTCACCCAAAAAGGATCTGTCATTAATTCAGCGTAAGCCGATAATCCAATTGCGCAAAGTAAGTGATATTACTGAAACAGTACATTGCTAATAAACCATTAAGGAATGACATAATCGAGTACCGAAAGGTTAAACTAAACCATTCGCTGAACTATACTTTTAAACCGTCCTATGTTAACATTGGAAGTTTCAAACGGACCATAATGATACCATTAAACCACGTACCTTTGAAATAATTTCAACTATCATTAATATTACGTTATATTCATTCATGACACATCATTCCAAGTTGTTTGATATATTACATGCCATATTTTAGCATTGAAAGTTCTATTGAACCATAATGGTTCCACTAAACCAGGTTCCTTGACACCAATTTCGACTATCATTAATTTTACGTTATATTCATTCATGACCCCTCATTCCAAGTCGTTTGATATATTACATGCCATATCTTATCATTGAAAATTTTTGAAGGTGTCATAAAGGTAACATTAGTCCACGTGCCAATGTTTCGATTGCAACAATTTTCAAAATGGTTCATTTCCTGAACCATATTTATTGGCCGAAATAGTAATTTATATTCGCTTGTATCTCGTCATTAAGATTTGTTTGATATATTACTCAATATTTCTTCCCATTGAAAATTGCTGGGCGGGAAAATAGAGGTACCATTTGTGCACGTGCCAATGAACCGATTTAGATAATATTTGTAACTGGTTCGTGCCATGAACCATATTCATCGACTGACGAAAACAGATTTTGAAAATCTTTCATAACCTCGGAGGAGTTTGAGTTACAGACAGACAGACGGACAGACACGTTTCCCCACACTGATAGCATAAAGCACCTTTCGGTACTTAATAAAGTGCTGTTTTTAAAGTTTTGAAAAAAGCAAATTCCAGTTATGGATTTTAAACAAGTCGGGACAAACGTGGACGCAAACGTGCAACGACGACACTTGAAGATAGATGGGTGCGCAAAATTGTACCTAATAATCGATTCAAATCATCAAAAATTATTAACACATTGTGGCGTAATAATGGAACTGATGTATCCCTAAGTACAATACTCCGGCGCTTATCTGAATTTGGAATGAGCAGCTATGTGCCAAACAAGACACCTATGTTCAACAAAACTCAACGCAAAGCACGACTCAACTGGTGTAAAGTCATGCCAATTGGACTCCTGAGAACTTCAGCAATGCCATCTTCAGCGATGAATCCCGATTCTGTCTACGTTCGGTGACCAAGGAATCAGAGTATGGCGAAACGTCAAGTTTCTAAGCAGCATCCTTGTGTGGTGCTGCATGAGCTCCATGGGTTCGGGAGAGCTTGTAATCGTCAGAGGAACGATTAATTCATTGGCCTACAGGAAATACTGGGCGCATTTCTTGTTTCATCATCCGAAAATTTATGTGGAGGCAGTCTTTTTCTTTCAGCAAGATAACGCCCTAGCTCACACATCGCGCTCGACTAAGAACTGGATACAGGAACAGGATATTCACACAAAGCTCAGGCCTCCTAACTCCCCAGACCAGAACTCCATAGAAGGTCTGTGGAAAATCATGAAACGCAAACTGGCAAACGATAATCACTCACAATTCAAGAACTGAATACAGAAGGTTTGGTCGAACACTGATGTCGACAACTGATTCGTTCTCTTTCAAAACGAATTCACGCTGTCATTGATGAACTGTTTTACTTTTTGTACAGAATTAAACTTTATCCATTGTACGTTTAGAAATAAAATTTTTGTTTCTTTTGACCAATTTAATCACACTTAATATGAGACTATTTTACAATGCGGATCACACCCAGCTGAATATTCCATTTTATTGAAGCGCACGAGTAGAAGAACGGAGGTCTTGAGGTAAAGATGACCAG
Source organism: Rhysida immarginata (assembly GCA_023313115.1). Taxonomy (NCBI): domain Eukaryota; kingdom Metazoa; phylum Arthropoda; class Chilopoda; order Scolopendromorpha; family Scolopendridae; genus Rhysida; species Rhysida immarginata. Next base: position 5,238 of record JAHWFO010065483.1, read on the forward strand.
AGTCTGTTGCCAGCAATGGAAATACTTTTGAACTGATAGGTTCGTTTAATTAGAAGGGTTAGGAAGGGGTTATTGTGGCGGGTGTTATAAGGGTGGGTGTTGATGGCCGCAAATAAGTGTTGGGGGGGGGGGAGGGAGGGAAATGTGTATGTGATTATTGAGTGCTTTGTAAGTGAAGGTAGCAAGATTAATATGGTAGAGTTGGTATATTGGGATTATGCCTCTTGAGTTGAACAAGTGTGAAAATCTGACATTCTGATCGCTTATGTAGCCGAACTAGTCTCAGAATCAGCATATCTAATGTTTAGCAACGACATGTGTGGAACCAAGATGGCGCGTTGCCAAGGGGTGGAGCCAACGAGATTAATATACAATCTCTGACAATTAAGTTCGGTGAATGACGTCACACCCTAATCTGTGCGAGCTTTACGCGAGTAACAATGCATGTGAATACAACAAGCCCAGTCATTGTTTAAGCAAGTTCAGACAGGTCACGTCGTTTGTGCGTGCAATGGTTTAGCAGATGCTCGTTTCTTCAGTTGAAGGTGTAGCGTGCGCACGTAACTGTGGATAATGGATCAAAGAGGAACACTGCCGTAATCGTGCAACAGTTTCTGGCCAACAAAGGGGTCGTATCCATAGCTCATCCACCTTATTCACCAGACTTTTTCTTGTTCCCACGCCTGAAACGGGCCTTAAAGGGACACAGATTTGCGGACATTCCAGACATTCAAGCAAATGTTACACGTGAACTTAAAGCCATCCCTAAGGAGCTTCCAGGACTTATACACCCGATCCCAAAAGTGTATTGCCTTCCAGGGTGATTATTATTTCGAAGGACAATAAAGTAAATGTGGCTCTATCTGTTTTGCATTTTGTTGTGTGAACTCATTCACCGAACTTAATTGTCAGAGGTTGTAGTTAGAGTGGAAATAACGACGCCATGCTTGAAGCGAATTGAAGTGATGTCCGCCATGACAGTTGAGGATAAGTAAGATCTCCATTACTATGAAGTTTGGGCCAAATTGTCCCAATGGAGTCGGAGTTGTGGGGATGGCAGTTACTTGGTCTTTAGAACTATGGCAACATATGGCATGTTATATATCATTCGATCGGAAATGATCAGAAACGAAAGTTAAAATCAATTTTCTATTTAAAAAGTGAGGAGGGAGGGGGTTAAAACGTGAAATAAAAGGGTAAAAATAGATGATCTCAGGGGTTTCGCTACTTTCCTATACCTTCCTCGGGAGGATTAATTTCTTGTTATGATATAGTGGCAACGTAAGTATACAGGGTGTTTTTGAATTGAGTACAGATTTTTTGGGAGATGATAGAAGAGGTCCTTAGAAGTATTTTTTGTCATATGAACATGGGGTCCCCGCAGCAATCTACTGTATGACTTTGACAGTAATTGTTCGAAATGACCGCCATTTGCTTCATAGCACAATTCGCAACGCCTTATGATGGATTGATGTACGCGTGGAAACAGTTGATTTGCACGGTCGCTGATGTCACCTGCTGCCGCGACAACACGAGCCGCCAATTCTTCTTCGGTATCTACGGGTTCGGAGTACACCATTGATTTTATGCTTCCCCATAAAAAAATAAAATCCATCGGTGTGAGATGTGGCGATCTCGGTGGCCAAGCAACTGGTCCGCCACGACCAATTCAACGACCAGGATGTGTCTCATTTAGGTAATCTCTAACTGCTCTTGTGTAATGCGAAGGTGCGCCGTCCTTTTGAAACCACATCGAATGTCTGGTCATTAGTAGAACATCTTCAAGAAGACCAAGGTATGTTTGCCCGTTAAGACGGCATGGTAGGAGATATGACCCAATCAGGACATTGTGAAGAATGCCAGCCCAAATATTCAACGAAAAACGATGCTGAAAACTGCTAACATGTGTTGCACATGGGTTGACATGAGACCACAGATGACTATTGTAGCTATTGAACATTCGCGTCCCGGTGTCGTTTGATTGTTCAATGCAGTATTGGAAGTAAACGGAGCTGCGGGGACCCCATGTTCATATGACAAAAAAATACTTCTAAGGACCTCTTCTATCATCTCCCAAAAAATCTGTACTCAATTCAAAAACACCCTGTATACCTTCCGATTCACAGCCAGATATTTCTCAACAATCATTCTCAAACTAAAGACATGATCCATACACCCCTTTCTTTTCATAAAGACAACACTGAACATAACTTGTTATGCGTACACTAAATCACCCACTTCACTAACTTTAACATGTGAGCAAACATCTTCCCACAGCACTCAATAGATTAATATCACAGAAATTCTTGCACTCAGTAGGGGACCGTTCATAAACCAGACCGTGGTCACTTTTTTCATCATTTTTATTCCCTCCATCCCCTCTGTGATCATTGGTGGTCACATTTGAACCCCTTAATGAAGATATTAAATGCAGATTTTTGTTTTAAAATCCACACGGTCATTACTCGATCTCCCTCCCTCTCTCCATCCCTTTTGTAGTCATTAATGGTCAAAACCTAACCCCTCTCCCAAAAATTGACCACGTGGTTTATGAACGCTCCCTAGGGTCACCTTTTTTATTATACAATCATTGCAGGAGCCGTTTTTCCGCAGGGGCGCACCCGAGCGCATGCACGGGGGCCCCCGAGTCCGAGTGCTTGTGTTTCCTCAGTTGTATGGGTGAGCACGGGCCCCGGGGACCTTAAAGACGGCTCTGATTATTGCATCTCTCCAGTCAGTCCGAATAGTATGTACTCAACGAAACCGACCCTGAATGCATTTCCTACGTAAGCGCACTGCATATCGCTTACGACCAACCCTGAATGCCAACGTATTAGGCCACCATTTGGAGTTTATTGGCAAGATTTCGCTCAGAATACCATCTGGCAATTTTACGAGTTGATGCCACGTCGGATAACAGCTTGTATCCAGAGGTGAACCAAGATCGTAAGTCATTGCATCATTTTCTTTATGATCGTCTGCTGCAACCTTTCCAGGAAGGACAAATGCAAAATTTCCATAAATCCTAATCCTCTCGAGGCCTGATCCAGGGAAGGGCAAATGCCCGGTCCCCTCCCCTCATTAACGTTTTTTTTTATGATCGTGGATGAAATCGATCATTGCGTAAATGCCCAATATAGAGCTGATAAATCTATAGCTTTCGATATTTCGAATGCAATCAGAAAAGCGCGCAAGTGGATTTTCTAATAAAATCATTCAAAAATGCTAAGTACAGGTTCGGGACACATAAATATGACCACATCAGAGCAAGTGACCTGTTGGGCCTCCAAAAGGGGATGATCATTGGCTATCGGGCCAAGGGGGGCAGCATTTCAGAAACGGCCACCTTTGTCAACTGCTCTAGGGCTGCCGTTGTGAAGGTGTGCCGCGACTGGACGAACCAGACAGTTTCGAGCAACCGAAGAGGTAACTGTGGGGTCCCACGGGCCATCGATCCTAGAGGCGAGCGTCGGTGTCGACGCCTGGCCAAGACTAATCGGCGTGCCACTGTGAGCAACTGACACAGCAAATGAACAGTGGGACCACTAGGCGTGTCAGCACCGAGACAGTGCAACGATCCCTCTTGAGGTTGGGGCTCTGGAGCAGGCGTATGGTAACAACACCCATGTTGACGCCTGTGCATCTCCGAAAACGCCTCCAATTCGCAATGGACTATGAGGCGAGTGGCAAAGGGTTGCTTTCTCTGACGAGTCGCGGTTTCTGGTGAACAGAGTGGACGGACGATGGAGAATTCGCCGGGAAGCATCTGAGAACAGGCATCCCGACACAATCGTTGGCAGACGACAGGTTGGTGGGGGAGGTGTGACTGTTTGGGGGATGTCTGAGTCCACTGATACCGCTGGAGGGTACACTGAATGCTGTTCGTTACCCTTCATGTCGACAGTGTTTCCTCAGGGTCGTGGCACCTTTCAACAGGACAATGTTCCCTGCCACACTGCCAAAATTGTCCACGACTGCTTCGAGGAGCATGAGGATGAATTCAAGCTACTCCCATGGCCACCAAACTCCCAGGACCTCAACCCCATTGAACATTTGTGGGACCATCTCGATCGCCATGTCCGCAAGCTGGACCCTCCACCACGCACGGTGATGGAATTACGGGATGCACTGATCGCCGAATGGTCCCAGATACCTGCAACCACCTTCCGAGGACTTATTGACTCTCTGCCACGTCGACTAGCTGCTGTGCTTGCAGGTGGATATTCTGGATACTAGCAGGTGGTCATATTAATGTGTTCCGACCCTGTATTTTGTAGGCAAAGTATAAAATGATTTATATTTCATACATTTCCTAGGCATTCTATACAATGCCAAAGGGCCAGTGGTAATAGTATAGAATACTCCCGCTACTCACCAATAATTAGTGGACGATATGAAAAAGGCTAAGAAGATTACTAAGAAGGAAACACGGCACTGTTTGGGTGCTGAAACGCTACGACGTAATGTGGTAGAGAACAAAAGTAAGATTTATTCAATTAAAAAAGGCATCATTTTTATGTGAACGTACTCTGAATTATTTCGTCCCCTCTAACTTCTGCCCCCATAACTCTGTTCTGAAACTGTCTACATGCATCGTCTACCAGGCTGTAAAACGCCGATACCCCATAGAACAGTCCATCACCTTATACCCAAGGTAATCTAGAATAACAGGTAGGTCCAGTTTGTCAGAAGTGCTTAACGCGCATGCGTATTGTGACGTCACGGGAATACTTATGGCTTTACTTCCGGCGTGTGCGGTAGCCATTATTCTGGTCACAAAAGAAAACGTTTTCACGTAAAAAAACAAAACTCTTAGGTTGATTTCTGAAGAAACGTTTATTTGTAAACTTACTATTTTATAAATTAAAATTTCCTAATGCCTGCAGAAATAAAGTTATTAAGAAATAATATCGAAATTATCATCTGTCTCTCAACTGCCAACGGTTCCGACGAATCAATTTCGAATGATAACTAGGCCTAATGATAATGAGAAATACGTTATCGTGTTCGCTTAACTATCCGTACATTGCGCGATGAGTGAACGTGAGACCAAGGTAAATGATTTTACATTTTAAAGACACCCACTCCCCTTCTAACGAACTGATATATAACCCTTTTTCTATTTAGTCTCAGTAAATTTCACTTACCTTGGTCGCATGATCAGTTATCGCGCCATGTGCTGATAGTTAACATCAACCCTGTGTTCACATTAAAAAGATAATAAGTAAGTACATTTTACAATAATTATAAATTACGTAAGTCCCTTCATATAATGGCATTATTATTTAATTAAAATATATAGTAGAAAGAACGAGAATTGTGAAGGAAATGAACGAGTCGTCAAGTGTGGCTATCGCACGACTGCTTTCATTGCCGCCATGTTTTAGTTTCTGTTGAGGTTTCGATTTAGCGGGTATAGGTTTCGATGTCATCTAGTGACGTCAAAATACGCTTGCGCAGTAAGGCAATTTTTACTACTTCCGGCAAACTGACCCCCACCTTGTTCTAGATCACCTTGCCTTATACCATATCCCCACAAAGGAGAAAGCAAATACAAGGTGAGACCGGAAAGTGTTCGGTGAATCACCTCATAATGTGATAATGGGAAATGTCCGACTGGCGGCGACATGCGCAAGGCGTTCTTCTGTATCTCAGCTAACATATGCAAACTGTATTGTTGCCATGGGGGCTTACTTTCAAGGACAGTAAAGTACGTATCATCTCTGAAATACCTGTCCGTGTTTGTTTTTCCGAGTCATTCACCGAACTTTCTGCTCTCACCTTGTATATTCACGATTCAGCTAATTTCCCTAATCAGTGATAGGTCAGTGCAGGTCCTGACGCAATTGCAACTTTACTTTTGTGCTGAAAGGAGTTGTCGGTGTTAAACTCCAAGGCCTGAGGAGTATATCGTCTATGGACCCCATGCCCCACAGTCACAGCCTTCTCTCCCATGGGCATTTCTGCCGTGTGCTGTTGAACAAGGGTGTTAAAGAGCCGGCACTAGTATATAGGCCAACTAGGCAATCGCTCAGAGCGCACATCTCAGAAGGTCCACTGTTTAACGTTGCCTAGGATACAAAATAGTCTGGTGTCGGTCCACTGGTTGATTATTTCCCAAGGCCTTGCAGAAATTGGGAAATCTGAATATTCCAGTAAGGTATGTGTGAGGTGGTCTTATCTTTTACGGTATGTACCGAACATGGCAGACATCTTGAAATCGGCCATCTTGAATCTAAGTCAATTTTTTTTTAAATGAAAAGGGGGTCATGTGATATATCAAATAACATGCGCATTTTCTGACAATTTGATTCCTGTAAACAAATTTGAAGTAGCAGTTATGGTTCAAAAGTTACAACACATTTTGTTTGGAATTACAGGCTGGACTGTTCTCCATAAAGGACAGTCATGGTGTCCCTCTTGGTCAAGGCACATTTGAAGGCGCTGAATCCAATCGTCATGCACTCGCAGAAGGATTTCCGCAGAAATGCTGCACACGCTTCTTCAATGCGTTGCTGGAGATTGTGTCTGTTTTTGATTTTCTCTGCATATACGAGTTGCTTTAAATGACCCCACAGATTAAAGTCAAGCGGCGTGAGATCAGGTGATCTGGGTGGCCATTCCACAGCATCACATCGGCCAATCCACTGACCGTGTGGTGGAGCCCCATTCTGCTGACAAACGTCGTGTGCTGCGTTGTGGGCTCTTGACGAAGGACGCCAAAACCATTGTTGAGGTTGTCTCGTCAGTAGCACTTATTGGACGGCCACTCCGTGCCTTGTCAACCACTGTCCCAGTTTCTCGGAATTTCTTAATTAAGCACCTGGCAGTGTTGTGTGGAATTGGAGGCCTTTCTGGGTGCCGGTTGTTAAAATCTGCAGGTAAGACACGGAAACTTCGTTCTCCAGACATCAAAATGACCTCAATTCTCTCCTCCGTGGTCAAAGCCATCTTCGGTTACCTGCTACAAAATGAAACAAAATGTGTTATAACTTTTGAACCATAACTGCTACTTCAAATCTGTTTACAGGAATGAAATTGTCAGAAAATGCTCATGTTATTTGATATATCACACGACCCCCTTTCCATTTAAAAAAATTGACTCAGATTCAAGATGGCCGATTTCAAGATGGCGGCCAAATTCGGTACATACCGTAAAAGACCCATACCTTACTGGAATATTCAGATTTCCCAATTCCTGCAAAGTTTTCGAGAAAACAGGGTGTACTGCGACTTTTGACTCATCCTGTACAATGGCAGTTGCAGCATTCGAAGTTGTTCAAATTCTTAGTTTTGCCCATCTTTCCCGGCTAACAGATGCCAGGTGCTAGACGCCCCCCTTCAATTGTTCTGCTCACGAATGCGGCGTCTTTCAGTCGTGAAGCTATGTTTAAAGTCCACAATTCACATTGCTGATCAGGTGCTAACCAACTAGTGCCATTCAATAGTGTCAATCTATGGGCAGGCATTATGGATGATAACATGAATGCCTGGATGGGTGTCTTGGAAGAGACTCTTCCTGAACTACTAAAAGATGTAAAACAACAAATGTGTTTCCCGCAAGATGGGGCACCAGCTTATTTCACCCGTGCGATTTAGGTGCATTGAATGTTACTTATGGTTTTAGGGGTACAGGGTGGGGAGGTCGAGTTGTTTGGATGGCAAGGTACCCCTCTGGACTTGTTTTTCGGGGGACGTTTGCGTAACTTAAGTGTATGACGCTCATTAACGACATGCCAAATATCGTGCGCCTGTCCAAGCATCGATGCGGCGACGCTGCGCGTTGTTTCGTCAATTGGTGGTCGCAACTTCGATCAACTCTTGTAATTTGCCATAACCATCTCAGAAAAAATTAAACCATTGTTTAACCAAAGAATGTCTCTTGTGTTCTTGGTACACACCCAAACATCATGTACCAGTTGGTTATAATTAAAGTTCCCCACTTCACCGCAGGCTGCAGACCGCGTTCTTGGACGGATAGTGAAGAAACTTTGTGTACAGGCTGTGCAGAGCACGGGGAACAGAATTCCAACGTAAAATTTATTAGTGCATACAGTTGCCACCAGGGGAAAAAGTGGCGCTGCAAGATCATACATAGTAAAGCACTGTATAAAGAAAGCATGGACAATCATTGTTGCAGGCAGCCATTTGATGACGTCAAAACAATGAGCTATCCAGTTTCCACTAATAACAATTGATTGTCGCATCTGTGTAATAAGTAATGCACTACTGTTCAATACGCGCACCCTCTGCGTCAATGACATGCCGGAATCACAGGATAGCGTGCTCAACAATAGCACAAAGTGTCTCCTGTGAAATGGCTGGAACATGACGAATGATGTTGGCTTTCAGTTCAGGCAAGGTCCGTACGCCTCCTTGATCACGATCCTTTAGGGTTCCCCACAGCCAGAAGAATTCACATGGAACGCATCTGGAAAGTGTATTGCCGAAATAGATATGGTACGAAGAAGTTTCTTTACTGGGCGACCCGCATGCGGTGCTGCACCATCTTGCATGATGACTGTCTGTTGTCTGTAAACACCCGCGTTCCTGCAATGCTGGAATCACATGCCGTGTCAAGAGTTGGCCTCTCAACGTCATGGCTCCTGTTCGCAAACACCCCAATATTCTCGCAGTTCTGTTGTACTATTGCTGCAAGGGATTAGCTTCTTCGGCGTCCCCATGCTACCTCTAAAATATGCGCCCTTTCAACCTTATGTTGGCGCCCCCCATGCGACACTTACTTTGCTTACCGCTTTGCGCCGCCCCCTAATTGCTGCTGTTTTGGTAATAGAGCTTCACCAGGAGGCACGTTCTTTCTTTCCCAATGGCATGGTGACCTCTGCAGATTGGTTATTCGCTTTTTTGCATACGGCGCCACTTTTTACCCTAGCGGCGATCGTATGCACTAATAAATTTTCCGTTGGAATTCTTTTCCCATGCTCTGCATAGCGTATAGACAAAGTTTCATCACTGTCTGTGCAATAACGCGGTCTGCACCAATCTGCGAAGAAGAGAGGTGCTGATGACGAACAAGGCTTCTTATTCTTGATGTCTCGCGAGCGGAAAGTGCACTTGGCCTGCCAGATCTCAGTGCCATTCCATGTTTATCTGGATTTTGGAGAAATTTGTTAACAGCTGATTTGGAACGTTCAATTTCTTTCGCAATTTCAGATCCAGTCTTTCCGCATCCCTTAAGAGCAACAATTTGCCCTCTTTCATACTCTGAAAGATGTTGCCCTTTTGGTGTTATATTACACAAACAGTGGGGTATATGCTCTCATATGACGTTGCTGTATACTTTCATCACCTTAAATAACCCTTTCAGCTAATAAAATATGCAAGAAAGTGGACGACTCTAAACTTTTTCCCACCTTGCAAGAGGGTAGGTTGGCAGAATGGCCGTTAATTTGCATTTGATTCCTTATTAGGAGCTTTAGCATAAAGGCTACTTATAAAAATGCGCCCTTAGTCTGTACGTTTATCCGGCCGGCCGCCCGCCGTTTGCACGATAACTTGAAAACGGATTAACTTTTTTAAATTCTGTTTTCAGAAATATGACCGTATCAAAGTCTTAGCTCGGCCGTATCAACTTTTCAGAATTTTTCGCAGACCCCTTCAAGTCGAATTCACGTGCTAAAACAGTGAGTGTAAAGAATACCGAGCTAATGGCATGTCATACAACAATCGATTTATCAAGAAGGAATACATTGTTACTTTCTGTTCATCTTTTAAGCATTACTGACATCGGCGCGCGCACGTGAAATCGCTTTGTCGACGCACGATTGCTCAAGTGCTCATAATCTATATTCAGTTGCGAAAGAATAGAGATAATTATTGGTTTTATAATGGCTTAACTGTAATTTCTACATTTTTTGAGGTAGAAGGTTGAAATTCGGAATGTAGCTTCCTATAAGGGCATGTCCATTTGCACTATTTAGTTTGGTATTGATTGGTACACAGGGGTCGGAATTACGGGGGTGGTATTGAGATAGGGCAACATATCTATGTGCTATTTAGGTACGTAAAGGCGTGAAATTCGGTATCCAGATTCCTCTAGGCAAGATCTATAATAAAGTCTGTCTCAAAAGTATAGAGACTTTGCAAAAACTGTCACATTAGCACATGAGTAAATTTTTTGACCATACCAAATAAAACACTATTTATTCACACTGTGAACATGATTATTACATATTTTCAAAAATAAATAGCTTTTCGTTTTTTTACAAAAAAATATTTTGAAATAATCAGTACAAAAAAGTGTCTCAAAAGTATAGAGACTCACCTCCAAACTGAATGGTCATAACCTGTTTTAAATAAAATTGACCCTTTGGAATAGTCCAAATTATAAAGTAAGTTAGAATTTGTATTTAATTTCTGCACAATAAAGAGTGACAATGGTGGAAAAGACATTTCTAAAGATGAAATACAATGTAAGTGAAATTTGGAGATTGACAGCAAATGGCAAGACAGTTAGAGAAATTTCTGCCGAAATTGGAAGATCCAAGCCTGTTGTACACAAAATCATTGCAGAGCAACGGATATGTGAAGCTAAGAAGAGAACAGGATGGCCAACAAGCACTACTGAACGAGATGTGCGCCAATTTTTTCGGCTTGCTGCTACTGGTACAAATTCCTTACGGAGAATACCACGTGAATTGGGTGGACAAATATCCAAAGATATTGTACACAGAAGTATTAAGGCAAATCCTATACTTGTTTACACCAGGAAGAATACAAAACCACGTCTAACCAAGGAGTACAAGAGAGTTCGATTGGAATGGGCTCGGGAGCGTATGTCGTGGACAGATGAGTGACTTTCTGTAATTTTTTTCTGATGAAAAGAAGTGGAACCTGGATGGTTCCGATGGAAATGTATTTTACTGGCATGATTTGAGGAAGGAACTAGAATCCTTTTATAGCAACCAGCAAGGCGGTGGAAGTGTGATGGTGTGGGGTGGATTCTCCTTCAATGGGACTACCAGTTTGGCATTTTTGACTGGGAGACAAAACTCCTTAAAGTACCAAGAAACCCTAGAAAACCACTTGGTACCTTTCATGTCTTTTTTGGTTGGGAACAATGGCATTTTTCAGCAGGACAATGCTAGTATACACAAATCGCAGTCAACAAACCAGTGGTTTGAAGCACAGGGTATCAATGTGATGAAGTGGCTAGCCAAAAGTCCGGATTTGGATCCTATTGAGAACCTTTGGGCAGTGATGACACACAAAATTTATGCAAATGGTAGACAGTACTCTTCCATTGCAGAATTGAAAAGTGAAATCGAAATGGTTTGGTTTAATTTGGATCCAAGTCTTCTTCAAAACTTGATGTCATCAATGAAAGATAGAGTGTTTCAAGTAATTAAGTCCAATGGTAACTTTATTTGAACATGGCTTGAACATTGTTGTTTAATTAGGTGAGTCTCTATATTTTGAGACACTTTTTTGTACTGATTATTTCAAAATATTTTTTTGTAAAAAAACGCAAAGCTATTTATTTTTGAAAATACGTAATAATCATGTTCACAGTGTGAATAAATAGTGTTTTATTTGGTATGGTCAAAAAATTTACTCATGTGCTAATGTGACAGTTTTTGCAAAGTCTCTATACTTTTGAGACAGACTTTACTATGAAGTTTAGGCCCAGGTGTTCCATTGGGGTCGGATTTGCGAGGGTGGTAGTCACGTGGTCTTTAGAAGTATGCCAACATATGGCTTGTGATATATCATACGTTCGGAAATGATAAGAAAGGAAAGAAAATACGAGCTTTTTTACATTTTCTACATATTACGGTCGAGAAAATTAATTTTTGATTAAAAAATTTGGGGAGGTAAAAAGTGCAGATAAAGGGGTAAAAATAGATGACTTCAGGATCTGCTACTTGCCTTACCCGACTCGGGGGGAGGGGAGGGGGGATTAATTTTTTTAATAAATGTATGAATGTATTTCTCCTTCAGTGCTAAAGCTCCTCCTTGGAATGTTTACAAGATTTTATTCATTGTTAAATGCTGCAGGAAACAACGTTTTTTATCATGTAATTCACGTCTATAAAAAAGCAACAAAATCAGCATGGATTTGCTGCGTGTGTTTGCATTTTCCAGCCCCCGGTACATTCACAACTATAAATTAACCATCTTGCCAACTAATTCTGTTGCTTGGGGGAACCCCCCGCCCCCCGCTCCGGT
>JAHWFO010065484.1:982-14802 GCA_023313115.1 Rhysida immarginata
GGGGGGGGGGCTTACCTGGAGTCCCTCACCAGGCCACTTCTGGAGAAAGTGCTTTCAAAAAGCGACCTGTGGGGGAAGTGGAGCTGCGGTGCAACACAAACCCAATGGGGAGCACTTTGAGGTGTTGTTCGTTGCGCCCTTCTACTAATACCTTTTTCAAGGCAGGTGTCCGGGCGTGATCACGACTTGGTCTTAGTCAAAAGGCCGAGAAGCGATAATCTTGTGAATTAACTAAGGTTATTGTGGTAACTCCACAAATCATCACAGCTCCCTTCAAGGTACACTACCTCATCCTGATGCATTTCTGTGGTTGGACTCACTGAAGCCATTTCTGAAGAAATATGCTTCAATACTTGACCCACTGCTAGGGGATTGTTGAAATGTAATTTTTTATACTGTGGGTCAAGCAATGTTGAAACTGCTAATATTTTTACATATTCAACTTCTTCAAATCTCCTCTCAAATTCTTTTAAGATATTTTGCTTCAGCTCACTTGTCATACTAGAAGCTGGACTAGTAGCAGTTATCTTCCATTGAAGGCAGCTGATAATGGGGATAATGCTGCTGCTGCTAACATATTTATCACCACTAATCTCTTTTGTGGCTATTTCTAATGGTGAAAGCACTTGCACCATGTCTCTTAAATTTTCTAATTCACCACCAGTCAACATTTGTGGTGCATTAGATAGTTTCAATAAAACTGAACATAATCTGCCAACAGTAAAAACCTTTTCAGCATATAAAACGTAGAATTCCATCTAGTAATTACTTGCTGAATGAGTTTCAGTATACACCCACTTGTCCTCCCATCAACGCGTTGCAAATTCCATAAATGGCCAGATGCACACACAGACTGTTTGAAAAAAGTTACGATAGTTTTCACTTTGAAAACCAATGATGCATCAATTGCCCTTGTGCAAATTTAATTATGCTGCTCCGATAAGCCTCAAAAACAGCTTTTATGATATTGCTGCCGTTATCTGTAACTACGGCATGCACTTTTGCAGGGGCAGTGCCCCAGTCCTCGCAAGATTTCAGAAGTACTTTTAAGTATTCGTGTGTGTGTCTTTTATTTAATTCAACAACACCAATCATTTCCGAATGAAATCCTTCATCGTGAATAGAATGAACAGTGATGCCTAAATAGCTGACAGTTTTAAACGTATATGTCCATATGTCTGTTGTTAAACAAATATGTTCAACGGAACGAAACCTTTAGAAATGTTTGACAAATATACTTTTCATTAATCAAGTGTGAAAGTGTCTTACGACTGGTGGGTACATATAACGGAACAACTGTTTTTATAAATGCCCTTTAGCCTGGAGCATCCACTGTTGATAGAGGAAGATTGTCTTTCACAATCATTCTCAAAAGAGAGTCAGTGATTTCAGTGTTCCGATTTCCTTTTCCTGCAAACATGCAGATTAGATTATGGTTATTCACATAAACGAGCATAATGTAAATGTTGGATTAGTTTATAAATTAAAAAAGTTACCAGAATAGGATTTGATTTTTGCAAAGGCATTCTCAATGGATGGTTGTTTTATATAGCATGATGATGAATTTGAGCTTTCTAATGATGATGGCAAATTTTGATAACTGCTGCTAGCACCATTACTGGAGGGCTAATTAATTTAAAATTGATGGCTCAGTAAAATAAACAATTATAATATTGTATAAGAGTTAAATTTACATACCTTATGACTGCCACTACTACTTAGGTCGTCATGCTAAAACCCATCTGTCTCACCCCCAATAACCATACACGTTTTCATTCTCCACACAGTCTGTTGAGACTGAGACTAAAACTACGTCTTCATCATCCTACAAGAAAATTAATTTACTTACATCATTAGTCGTCGTGCTACAACTTCCATTTTCAATGTCTATAATATAAAATATTTTTACCTTATGAGAACTTTGAGAACTCGTTGCTTTGATGAATTCATTGTTATGTAACCGCATCAAATGGTTTTTCAAGTTGGGTGCGTTTCCACAGCAATTTCTCCGCTTTTTGCAGAGCCTACATGTGCATAATTTTTTTTTTGGTCATGTTCGAAAAACTGCCAGATCATGCTTTTTACACGTGCATCTCTGATCGGCGCCATTTTGGATTAATTGAATAATCGAAAGCAAGTAATCGATTATCCCAATTAATTGGACCCTGAAGCATCCATCAAATAATCGATTAATTGGAAGCTGATAAACGATTCTCGATTTTTTTTCCGATGCATCGCCCATCCCTACCGTTTCTTCGGTCAGTTTTGCTGTGGCCTGGCTGCTATCTTCATTACCAATGGTGGCGCCATCTGGTGGCCACCAAGTATCATCCACTAATTTAGGATTTTCTCCGATTTCTCCTAGTATTGGATGTTTGGTCCAATTTCTCCTAATTGGGCCACACTAAGCTCATCACTGTTGGTGGCGTCATCTGATGTCTACCTTGTATATCATTTTAACTTGTGTTGCTGGTCTCTAAGGCCTTTTATCTTTTGGTGATTTTTTTGGTTTTTGGGGCGAGGATTTAGTTTTTTAGGCCCGTTTTGCTGCTACGTGGCTCCTATCCGGGCTGTCTCACCTACATTCGCGACCGACGGCAGAGCCATCTGGTGGCCAACTAGTATTCTCTACTTTTTGATTTTATTGGCCTTTTCTCTTTTTCTAAGGGTGTTTCTAGTCTTTTGGGGCGAGTATCCCTGTTATAGTCCGTTTTGAAGCGTCTTGGTTTTTTGTTGCCTCTTAGACTCTCTGTTTTTAGCCTTGTCCCCTCTACAGTTTCTATAGTAGTGTCCCCAGGTTTCCCAAATGAACGGTTCTGTTTGTCGGGGTAGACCAATGGGTGACAATATGGCCCCTGAAGTCTCTAATACTGAGGGTAGCAACTCTGTAGCAGCCTCTACCCCAAACCTTTCTGACATGAATATCTTAGCCATTTCTCACAACAGGCCCCTGGTAATGAAAAGATTAACTTCACTACATCAAGCCAAACCTTTGTGTTAGATGCAGTGGATGTAACCAGGAAAGCCTTTACTGCCTAAATGCTACCTCCTGAGTACCTTCCCAAACTGTCATAGTCACATCACCTCTTTAAAGACTCAGTGGAACACTTGCAATCTCAGGTTAAATCCCTGGCTTCCGAGATAAACGAGATAGCTAGGTGTAGGGATTTGGGATCCCACCCTCAGTTTAAACGTCATGTGTCATAAAGTGAGGTCCACGCTGCAATCAGTACTGGCGCCCCAGTGAGGTGCTCAATATAGATGTCGCGTGACCACTTTATGATGTCGGACACACACAGCTTCTAAAAGACCTTGGCAAATCTGCGGGTGCAGATTTTGTTGATGAACCTGTCATTGTCGGGGTCCCAGGAGCCGAGAGCCCCCACAACCACAGGTTCCACTGTGACGGTGTGGAAGTTCCTGCGCAGGCTGTTGACCAGGTGGCTGTACTTCTCGATCTTGGCCTGCCTTGCCTTCAGGAAAGCGTCCTTGGTGTTTTCGAACGGGCAGGTCATATCCACGACGTAGCAGTTGTCTTTCAGAGCTATGATGACGTCGGGTCGGAGGTTGGATCCCTCAGCTGCCGCTTGGTTCTCTGCCACGATGCAGCCTTTATATGTGGCGGCGGACTTAATGCGCTCCACGATGGTATTGTGGCGTCGTTGCATGGCATCGACGTAGCGCATGCAGTGGCACAGGACATGAGGGAGAGTCTCATTGAGGTACCCGCAACGCCGGCAGGATTTGTTGGCATTGTCTCTGCCATGGCGAGCACCATTCAGGGGAACGAGGTTGAGACGGGCCCGGTGAATAAAGCGCCAGTCAGCAAAGCGTGTGTAGAGGCCCGATGGCAGAAAGTGTGAGCTTGCAGGGGCCTCTCCAACGCATTGCATAATCTTGCCTTGGTTGGGCAGGTGTTGAAGAGCCTCTGCATGCCTGTTGGCAATGGCAAGCCGTAAGGACATGCAGAGGCGGTTCCTTTGCTTATGTCGAAGAGACATGTCCATTCCATGGACGACAGGTAGCTCTTCCTCAAAGCTCCACGAAACTGCCAGTCGGCCTGACGTCTTGCATGCGTCCGTCCAGCAGTTCCGGAGAGCGTTGGTGGAGTGTTGGTATTCGCCATCTTGTTTGCTGCTCAGGAAGTCTGCGATGTCCCCGTAGGTAGTATCTCGCTGGAGACGGGAGGCTACCGTGGAGCTGACCGAGTGGCGGGCCAGGTTGAGGACAATCGGATTGGTCGAGGACAGCAGCTTGAAGGCGTTGTCTACCTGCAGAATGTCGTGGTCATCGGCCATCAGTCGCAGTCCGCAGCATCCCTTGGCTCTACTACCATAGAGGTAGTCATTGGACGATTCTTGCTGGAGGTTGAGGGTCCGTCTGATCTCAGGCCGCAGGACTGCATCGACTCTCTTCCACTCACCCTTGGAAAAGAAGCCCATGCATAGGGCGAACTGGAGAGATGGCATGTAGAAGGTCTGGAGGGCGTCCAGGCGCTGCCACGGGGCCAACCGGGAGTTCAGGATTGAGAGGCCGGTGTCAATGATGTCCTTGAGCGAGTTCCAGTCAGAGACCACTTGGAAGCCGACTGGCTTCCCAAGGAACCGGTTTGCTTCTCCGTCTGCCAGGTAAACCACCGGGTGGTCTCCGATGGCAAACCTGGAAGGAAGGCATCCAACAGGTGTTTTCCCGGACAGGTGGAGGGAGAAGCATTTGCTGGGGTTGAAACATAGGTTCAGCTTCATGCTCTCCTCCACCAGTCGGTCAAGGTTGGCTTGCAAAAGTTGAGGGTTGGGGCTGATCAGGCACAGGTCTTCGGCGTATGCCAGGACCTGGTGTTCTGATGCATCCTGCTGGATTAAACGGATCAGGGGGTCTATGGATATATTAAATAACAAGCCACTAAGGGGGCACCCCTGCTGTACTCCCGCCAGTAGTGGGACAGGGTTTGTGATGCCTTCACTGTGTGGAAGTTCCTGCGCAGGCTGTCGATCTTGGCCTGCCTTGCCTTCTGGAAGGCCTCCTTGGTGTTGTCGAAGGGGCAGGTGACGTCCACAACGTAACAGTTGTCCTTCACTGTGACGATGAGATCGGGTCGCAGGCTGGAGCCCTCGATGGCGGCCTGGTTCTCGGCCACGATGCAGCCCCTGTTGCTTGCTGCAGACTTGATGCGCTCCACGATGGAATTGTGGCGTCGTTGCATCGCGTCGGCGTCGCGCATGCAGTGGCACAGGACGTGAGGGAGAGTCTCGTTGGCGTACCAGCAACGCCGGCAGGATTTGTTGGCATTGTTTCTGCCATGGCGGGCACCGTTCAGGGGGACTAAGTTGAGCCTAGCCCGATGGACAAAGCGCCAGTCAGCAAAACGTGTGAAGAGACCCGATAGCAGGATGTGAGAGCTTGCGGGGTCCTCTCCAATGCATTGCATAACTTTGCCTTGGTTCGGGTGTTGTTGAAGGGTCTCTGTACGCCTGTTGGCGATAGCAAGCCGTTGTGTCGTAGGGACATCTCAAATCCGTGGATAACAGGTACAGTATGTCTAAAATAGGAAGGCGGTTGGAGGGTAGGACAGGGGGTAGAGTTCATTTCATTTTCAGGTTGAAAGGGTCAATATAAGGGTTGATATAAAGTTACTACCACTTCCCCCTCCATGTACTTAAGTTTCCCTTTTCATCCCCACCAAACTGATAAAGAGGATTAAAACACAATGATATCTTAAAGCTTTGAAGTTAGAAGATAAAAAAAACCCGACAAAAATTTAGTTTCTGTAGTGAAATATATGCAAAAAATATAAAAAAATTACAAAAAAATATATACAAAAAAAATAATGTACAGATAAAATCTATGAAAAATACAAATGAAATTTTCCCCCCAAAAAAATCAAAAAAATACAAATAAATACCAAAACAAAATAATTTACAAATAAAATACAAATGAAATTTTAACTAACAAAATATTATTTAAAAGTTTTAATCTAAAATTAAAATTAATAAAAGTCAAATAATTTTTAAATTTATTCATCATGATCACTTCCTTCTTCAGCTGATTCTTCTCTACCAAATGAAATTATAACACTTTCTATAGCATCATCCATTAATCCTGAATTTTCGCAAAAGTTATTTTCAACTTTGGAAACATGCTGGCATACATTTTCCCAAGCATTTCGTGCAGCAATGTCATCAAATGCAGATTTACATAATTCCACTATATTAGATGCTTTCGTTGACGTTTGATGAGCGCTAACTTGAGCCCAAATTAACTCAATGGGGTTTAGATCTGGATGGTACGGAGGAAGTCTTAGGACTTGATGACCATGTTCTGCAGCTAGTTGATCAATGATATATGTTTTTGGCTTCTTGTTTTTTTTTTACAATTCCTAAGAGTTCGTCTTTCACTGCTTTTTCTGGGATGGGGATTCCATTTTGAACTAACCACTGAATAATGTCCTTTTTTGACTATGTTGTTGTTGGTTGTTTTTCAAGAACCACATTATGATAAGGAGCATTATCTAAAATTATTACAGAGTTTGCTGGTAGATTAGGCAGTAGTTGTTCTTGAAACCATTTTTTGAAATTATTGTGATTTATATCATCATGGTAATCTCCAGTTTTAAGTCCAGATTTAAAAATAAGTTGTGCATTTGGTATGAAACCATTTTTTGTTCCAGCGTGTAAAAGAATATATCTTGCTCCTTTGGAAACTGCTTGGAGTGTTCCGACGACTTCTTAATTTTGCCAGCATTTTGATCTGATGTGGGAAGTATGAATATAACTTTCATCAACATAAACAAAAGTTCTTAATGAATCTTTCCTTAGTTTCATTACTTCTCTCAGAAAACTGTTCCTAAGCACAACTATTTCTTTTTTCGCAATTAACAAAGTTCTTTCTGATTGACATTTTTTATACTGAAATCTAGAATTCAGTAACACTTTCCTCAAGTATTCCACACAGCCATTAAACATAATTTCAGTCTTCAGTTGGTTTACTAATTTCCTTAATGTTGAAGCTGTTCCATCCAAGTAAATTTGTTGAATAATTCTTCTGATTATTGAAATATCCATGTCATCTAAATCAATTTTATTCTCCTTTTGTTAGGTGTTGTTACTTTTTCATCATCTTCATCAGCCTTTCTTTTTAAATGGCAAATTCTCTCTACACTTCTTAATGGGATACCTGTTGCAGCAGCAGTTCTTTTCATAGATTCTTCCAGAGGAATAACTGGTCCATTCAGAGTCTTTTCCTCATCAAAAAATGTTTTTACAGCAAATACAATTTGCCTAGCTTGAAAATTCCAAACTTGTCTTTTTTCCATGATTTATAAACGACAAATTAAATCACTTGCAATATTAAAAGGGTTTTACTCTTTTTGTTTAAATTAATAACAAAATGAAAAATGCATTAAGCCAAATTTATTTAGTTATATCTTCCTCAGTTTTTTTAAATAATTTCCCGAGTTTTTTTTACTGTAATAAGAAGGGGAGATGCTTTTAATCCTTTTATCAGTTTGGGGAGAAAGAGAGGGGAGGCTGGAAGGGGAAGTTGCTGTATCAACTCTTTCAACCTAAAAATGAAATGAACTCTACCCCCTGTCCTCCCCTCCAGCCGCCTTCCTATTTTAGACATACTGTAGCTCCTCTTCAAATCTCCACGAAACCGCTAGTCGGCCCGACGCTTTGCGTGCGTCCGTCCAGCAGTTCCGGAGAGCGTTGGAGGAGTGCTGGTAATCACCATCTTGCTTGCTGCCCAGGAAGTCCGCGATGTCTTCGAATGTAGCATCTCGCTGGAGGCGGGAGGCCACCGTGGAGCTGACCAATTTTCGGGCCAGGTCGAGGACAACCGGGTCTGACGAGGACAGCAGCTTGAAGGCATTGTCTACCTGCAGGATGTCATGGTCGTTGGCCATCAGTCGCAGTCCGCAGCACCCCTTGGATCTACTTCCGTAGAGGTAGTCATTGGACTCCTCTTGCTGGAGGTTGAGGGTCCGTTTGATCTCTGGGCGCAGGACAGCATCGACTCTCTTCCACTCGCCCTTGGAAAAGAAGACCATGCGTAAGGCGAACTGGAGCGATGGCATGTAGAAGGTCCGGATGGCCTCCAGGCGTTGCCACGGGGCCAACCGGGAGTTAAGGATGGTGAGGCCGGTGTCAATAATGTCCCTCAGGGAGTTCCAGTCTGAGACCACCTGAAACCCAACTGGCTTCCCGAGGAACCGGGTGGTTTTTTCGTCTGCCAGGCGGGCCACCGGACGGTCCCCGAAGGAAAATCGAGAAGGACGGCATCCAACAGGCGTTTTCCCGGACTAGTGGAGAGAGAAGCATTTGCCGGGGTTGAAAAGAAGGTTTAGCTTCGTGCTCTCCTCCATCAGTGGGTCGAGAGTGGTCTGCAGGGTTTGGGGGTTGGAGCTAATCATTCACAGGTCGTCGGCATATGCCAGGATCTGGTGTCCGTTGCGTCTTGTTGGATAAGTCGTATCAGAGGGTCAATGGTGATATTGAACAGAAGGCCACTAAGGGGGCAGCCCTGCCTCACTCCAGCTAGAAGTGGGACAGGGTTAGTGGTGCCTTCTGCTGCTCTGATAGATGAAGAGGCCTCAGTGTAAATGCTAGAGACCAGGTCGATGAACTCTGGACCCGCACCAGATGCCCGCAAAGCAGAGGAGATGGTGGGTTGGGGGATACTGCCGAAGGCATTCGACAGGTCCAACCAAGCGATGCAGACATCTGATCGGGATTTTCGGGCCGTCTCCAGTCGAGTCTGGAGGATGAAGTTGTGCTCATGCACACCGTCGTAAGGGAGAACCCCCTTCTGACAGTGTGAGAGCACTGCATGTTGATCACACCATGATGAGAGTCTGGCGGTGAGGACGCCCGTGAAGAGTTTGGCAATCGTCCTTAGGAGCGAGATGGGCCGCCAGTTGGACGGGTCGTTTAGGTCGCCCTTCTTGTCGATTAAGATGGTCGTGGAGTGCCTCCACGCACTGGGGATGCGGCGATGTGGCGATGTTTCAGGCATATTAAAAATAGCAGTGAGCACCTACGCCATGGGGTCGACAGATCTCCAGTGTTGGTAGGTGATTCTGTCGGACCCAGGCGCCGAGTTCTCACTCCTCTTCAGCCTCAGCCTTGCCTGCACCTCCAATGGCGTGAAGGGGCCCATGTTTACTGGCTCGGGCTTCGGTGGTACCACTATAGATGGAATCGTCGAACTGTGTTGGCCTCCATGTTTGGATGAAGTAGGTCTCAAGGTCGTGAATCAGAATGGGGCAACTGGGAGAGGGGGCTTCTAGGACTGTCCTCACTGCTCTGCGACGGTTGCGGCGGTAGAGAGCCTGGAGGGCTTGTGCATCATCTGCACGTACTAATCTTCCACCGCTACACTGTCCTGGGTCACGTGGAAGCTTGACCAGGGTTGCGATCCTCGCTGTGAGTTGGTCCAGGTGAGTTTCAAAAGAGCTCCAGTTGCAGTCGGAGACAGCTGCGGTAGCCAGCTCGTTGAAAATCGGGAGAAATTCTTCGAGTGGATAGGCGTCATTGTTGGGAATCTCTTGTTCTGGTGGGGGAGTGGTCTCGTTAGGGGCGCCATCAGCCGGTGCATCGTCTTGTGTGGGGGTACCTGCATGGAATGGGTCAGGCTCTGATTCGCCGATTGAGGTGGTAGTCGGCGAGACGGGGGCCACGAGGGTGGCAGGATCTGAGTTGGGGGCCTCCAGGCTGGTATGGATGTTGCTGGCTATTGGGGGCGAAGAAGGGGATCAGGCAGAGTTGTGTGGTTGTGGTGATGCTGGAGAGGTCTCTGGAGTGCCGGGGTTGTCAGATATGATGGGCGAATTGCCTGTTGCAGCGTCCTGAGGGGGCTGCTGACTCCTTTATGTTGTTTGGGTCCGTCGCTTCCTTGTGGCTGGAAGTGGGAGGGTCACGCTGTGTGCACGAGCTTTCTGCTTAGCCTGCCAGTGCCATACAAGGTGGTTCTGAAGGCCACGTTTGTATTGGTATGACTCCGGGCAGGCGGGGCACTTGAATGGCTGAGACGACGGTGGCGAGGGTGCTGTCACTGGGGCAGGGCGGTCGCACTTGTGGAGACTGGGTCGGGTTCCGATTTTCTGGAGGCAACCAGCGCATCTGTTGCTGTTGGACGTGATAGTAATGGCATGGTCGCTGAAGAGGTGACGTTCCAGCGACCTGCGCATTGCGGACCATGTATTGCTCCAGAATTTGGAGGAGCAACCCGCTTCAGTGCAGGCAAAAGTAGTCTGTGCAGGGAAGAATACAAGCAGTAGGTTGTTGAGTCTCAGGAGCTGGCCTGGGGGGGACCTCGCTGGCTGGAACATATGAAGGGCTCTGCTCCAATGATCTTATGTCCTCTGACGTGGAAGGCGAAGGACACTGCATGCCAGCGGGTGATATGTTAAAATCTAGAATATCAATCGACTGCTCATGGGCAGGTGTGCTATCAGTAATACCATCAGGGTGGTGCTCTGACAGGGTGGCTAGGTGATCGCTGGTTGTAGCAGGACCCATGGTGGGTACGTTGGGGTGGGGAAAATGTTAGTAGGAGACTGTCACCTGCAGTCACCCGCAAAGGCCACACTGAGTGATCAGGGTGTCTTTCCAGGCTGTTAATATTATATAACTTTCCAGAGAGTTAATATTAATGTCAGTATTTGGAGAGTCCACTATCATTGGAGGAACATTTTGTTCCTCAACCTGCCTTTCCTCATTACTCCTAATAGAACCTTGAGGGGAGCTAGCAGAAGATCTTAATTGCTCCCCTCTTGCCTGCTGCTCCTAGTATCAGGAGCAGGTAAGGGCACACTTGCTGCCGTCCTCCTGTCCCGATGCTCGTGAGCAACTTTATGGTTATATAATACCTTTTTTCCAGGCAAAACGTGATGGACATTGGTCGCATGCAAATGGCAACTGCTCTGGTGAAGGTGTTAACGAGGTCCTCGGGGCGTCACACTGATGTTGCGTTGGACGCAACCCGAGGTCCCTTCTGCATCTTGAGCAGAAGTTACGAGTGCCCTTTATGCGGAGATTATGTACTGTCTTGAGATGACGTTCGAGCGATCTCCGCATAAAAGTCCACGATGTTGCTGTGAACTTAGCAGGGCACCCGTCTTCAGTGCAGTGAAACGTGGACCGAACCGAAAAAAAGACAAAAAGTTGCTCACCTTCTCTTTTGATTTTGTGTATCGGGACAGGCTCGTCTCTTGTAAAGGCAGCAGCAGCCATGGGAAGGGCAGGAAAGTCCTGGGATACGTTTATTAGTGTGGTTTGCACTGCCCAGTACAGTCAGCAAAACCACTGAACTGTACAGAGAGGAACAGGTAAAAGAAGAATAAAAAGGGGAATACCAAAAAAAAAAAGGGGGGTAATAAAAATTAGAACGGTAAAGGAAAAGAATGGCTAAAGGGTGGCCATAGGGATACCACCCGAGGAGGATTTCGAATGATGTGCTACATTTAAAGCACACCCCTCCATCCTCCTCACCAGAAACAAAGAAGGAAGCCCTGCTCACAAATGAAGTAAAGCAAGGCAGAAAAAAATACGAAAAAAATAATAACACAGAAAAGAGAAATACTACTTTATCTCTGAGTACCAGAGATCAGGGATAAATAAGGCAAACCACACTTACCACAGTGCTACTAAAAAGTGACCTGCTTTGGAGATGGAACGAGCTGCGAGCTGTTGGTGATGACGACGAAGGATGGGGCCTGTATATCTAGCCCCCTAAAAGAGAACTAGATAACAGGCCAGAAGCGGCAGCTTACTACAGGTTTTGAAGTGGGGGGGTTCAACAGTCCCGCCGTTGACCACACTGGGCCAGACAAAAAACGGGCCCGACGATCAATAGTGCCGTCAAAATGGCCAATAGCCCATGGTAGCCTCCGACGGAGGCAGTGCCATCAAGAGGCGACCCCTGATGGAAGTGCATCCACCAAATGACTACCCATGGAAATCTGTAGATCGAATCAGCCCATTGGCCAAGATGAAACATACCAAGTCGTCTTTTTAATGTAAATAACTCCTCTCACACATTGAACTTAGCCAAAAGGCCGAGAAGCGGCAGCTCACTACACTTTGATCTTAGCCAAAAGGGCGAGAAGCGATAAACTTTCAGCGTTATCCACGCCCTTTTTTTAAAAATAAAATTTGACGGGTTAGGCCTAACTGAGACGTACCTCACGCCCTTGGACGTCTGAGGCAGCAGCTGATTTGCCTTGCAAACTCGAAGAAAGAAGAGGAGAGCGACTGATGAGAAATATCATTGAGAAGTCTGTCGTGAGTGAAGGAAGATAAGATTAGATTAGGTTAGGTTATCTTAGGTTAGGTTGTAAGGAAAAAGCACCGTGTAAGCATTGTTCAAAATGGCATGCGCCAGATAGGAGAAGTGGAATCGTGCTGGCCTCTCTGTGTTGCACAAAGAAAGAAGAAGGAAAAGGCTGCAACAAGTGCAGCAACAGATCAGACATAAGTACCTGCAAAACTCTGTGAGAGTGCCTTTGGTCGTATGGCGACAATAATATAAGTCCAAACGGGGTATTATAGTTTTGGATTGATCCAACTTGGACTGGGGCCGTCTGAATGTTGTGGCTTTATTCTAGAAAAGTAATGAATGTAGCAATTTAATCTCTTGACAACTGTGTAGGTAAGGATTAAGTGAAATTATTGGTTTAAAGCGAAGGACACGTGCATGAAGAAAGGGCTAAATTGGCAACAGTGTTCCCATATAAAGATAGAGAGCCAATTTCATGCACTTGTCCTCCTTTGTTGGACATTAATAATACAAAAGAATGAAACACGGATGGAGATGAACACTGAATGGGATTGCCTGAGCGTCAATTTTTGTGCGAAACGCAATCGTTTCAATAAGCGACCATCTTGCAGTCAGAAAAGTGCTCGAATGACACGTGAATGAATTAACTATGGGTTTAGTTATGTCCCCCTAAGGGGAGGCTAGGCCACACATGGAGAGAGTGCTATACCAAGGCGATCTGCGGCGGAAGTGGAGCGAGCCCCGATCTTTCTGCCATGTTCCAAAAATCAGTTTAATATTTTGGGCCCCCAATGGGAGCCGTATCAGATATTAAGCTGATAAGAACAGATTTTTAGTGATGCACAAATGTTTACAGGATACTATGATTCGGTAACAGTTGGGTTATACAGCTTGAATGGTTTACAATGCTTGGATTTTACAAAATAATGTGTTAGTTTGAGATAATTACAAGACGAGCAAATTACATGTTTGTTAAACTGATGACAGTTAGAAAGTAGGGGTTGCAGACCGGTTATAAGAAAGTTCCTACAATAATCAAGGTTGATAATTGATTGTATTGTCTCACATTAGTTAAGTGCTGGATATAAATGTCTCTCGACCATTTGATAGTCTCTGACACACACATTTTCTTCAGGAGTTTCGCATATTTTCTGCTGCACAATTTGGAGATGAAGGGGTCGTTGCCGGGGTCCCATGCCCCGAGCACTCCAACGACGATGGGCTCGATGGAGACTCTGGCGTAGTTGCGCCGCAGGGAAGGGATCAGGCATGCGTATTTCTCTACCTTCTCCTGACGAGCAGTCTCAAAAGCCTGTAGTCTGTTATTAAAGGGGCACGTCACGTCTATTATGAAGCAGTCCTGCTGCCGCACTAGGATTAGGTCGGGTCGCAATCTGAAGTCAGCTGTTATGGTTTGGTTTTCGCTTAGTACTCTGAACTTGGGTTCGGCGGCCTTTCGTATCCGGTCAACGATTGCGTTGTGGTGCTTCTGCATGCCATCGGCGTACCTCATAAAGTGGCAGACGACGTGGGGGAGGGTTTCA
>JAHWFO010065485.1:0-10602 GCA_023313115.1 Rhysida immarginata
AGAAAATGAAAATTCATGGAGGCCAATCTTAGATCAAGCAGAAAATTATTTTAAACACCTGATTGATCCAATGACAGGAAAAGAAGTAGGCCTAGGAAATCGAAAAACTCCTATTATCGGTTCTTAAATATAATTGCAACACTGAAAGGATTATTTACTTCATTGGTAGATTCAACGCAACCAGTAATGAAGTATGTTTTAATTCTTATAATGTGTATAGTTTTAAAATATGTGAAGTAATTCAAATAATTTCGTTTCATGCAACAGGTACATATTAACTGGAAAATTCAGCCAAGACCATTTGGAGCATTTTTTTAATTCCATTAGAGCAAGAGGTGGTTGGAATAATAATCCAACGGCGAAACAATTTATGGCTGCTTACAAAAGAATGCTGATCCATCATGAAATCCTAGCTTCAATATCAGGAAACTGTCTCACACAAAACTCGATACCAATATTATTTGCTTCCTCTTCATCAGTACATCATCATCAATATGATATCAGCTTGTTAAAAAGATACAGTTTGGATATTGGAAAAAATGATGATGATGATTCCACAGAACTTCCTACCATAGAATTTGAAACATTATCAAAATACTGTGATTCTGTTGTTGAATACATTGCAGGGTTTGTTGTTAAATCCTTGATGAAGATTGTTGTCTGTCCTGAATGCAAAGATGCTTTGATGGATGAGTCACTAAAATGCCAATCCTTACTCATCAGGCAAAAAGACAAAGGGGGCCTTTTATGTGCTTCCAATGATGTCATTCAGCTCTGCAAGATATCTGAAAAAATAATTAGAATTAATATAAGATCTGTTAGAATGGAAAATATTCAAATATTTTCATGTTTACAATAATCTTTTCACAAAAATTTTAACAGCTTTAGCAGAAACCAACATCAGCCTATTTAATAATCTATCTAATCATATGTTTGAAATGAGCCCTTTTGATAATCATGTTTTAAAATTAATTAGACTTGTAATTAACAAATATATTTCTATTCGTTTAAATAACGAAACGGTTGAATAATCAGATCAGAAGGGAAAATTTAAGAACAACTTTATCACGCTTAATTCTCTTTAAAAATCAATAAATCGTTTTTAACCTTTTAAATCAGTATATATTATGAAAATTCTTTTAAATCATTTTTAACCAAGATCAGGCCAAGATGTAATCAAGAGTTAAAAAAAGTTTTTCAAAATAATAATAATCGAGATTCTAAGCTCCGTTAAATAAAAATGCTTTAGATTAGGCCTAAGTAGAATGCAATCTCGCATCGCTCGTAAGCAATTTCATGGCTAACTTGTGAGACGATAAACATGTATTTTCTGATGATATATTAAGCTAATTGTTCCGATTTCCACTACTACTGTTTATTATAATTAATCACCAGAGTTTTCAGCAACTTACCTATGTTATGAAGTTTATTAGAGGACTTCTAGTCGGGAAGAAATTTCCATAGACTTCCATTATAAATTCATGGCCAATTCAGATTTTTTCCCCCTAACAATGGATGCTCGAACACTTCCGGTGGCGCCCATGTGCATTGGCTTCTTAACATAGCACTGCCAGTCTCTACTGTTCATTTGTCTCTGGTCCAGACGGTGAAGCGAGTGTCAAGTTGTTCCCAACTAATCAAATTTTTTGGACCTCGCGTCCAGTGGCTACCACTTGTTCCGGGATCTAAAAGAGTTCATCTGCGGCCTGCATTTCAGCGACGATGAAAAAGTGACAACTGCGTGAATTTCTTCACCGGCGGCAGCTTTTATGAAATGAACATGCGGAAGTACATTGAGCGCTATGACAAGTGCTTAAATAAACTTGGAAACTATATGGAAAAATAGTTTAAGGTACATAGAATCTGGTAAAGAAAAAATTTTGAAAACATATATAGTAGTTTTGTTTTTATTACAAAATGGTTTTTACTTTAAAAATGACCCTCGTATATAATCCTTGAGCTTAATGTCAGTAGCCATTCCCTAGTTAGTGAAAAAAAATTACTTTTTTCTGAAGCAGCAGCTCCAGAAATTTTATTTACGAGCCGCCACTTAAGGCAAGGCGCGCACTGAGGTGGTTTAGCAGTGGCGTGGTTAAGAAGTGGTGCGTGGCAACAATGTGGCGTGGGAGTGGAGTGGTGGTGGTGTGCGGCCCCAAAATATGGATACTTTAACAATGTAGCCGCTTCTCTTCAATTCCATTACTTTAACATAGAAGTCTCGATGTGCATAACTTGGAAACTTGACGTGATAGAAAAAATCTAACAGTGGTGTCAAAGTGGTTTAACGCGCACTGAAGTGGTAAGTATCATATCGTGCCACCGACTTGCTGCTTAATAGGTCGTCTTCAGAAGAGGAAGTTACTTTGTTATTTGAGCAACTTGTTTATCCTAATAGTAATACTTGTTTCATAATACGCAAAATCAACGGAGGATAAAGGGCCTGTGGATTCACTCTTTCACCAAAAGAAGAACAAAAAATATGTAATGTATAACTTACTAGCTGTTTTACCCGGCGTTGCTCGGGCTCTTTATTGATGAAATGTTGCAATTTCTGTGTGTGGATATTCAGGAAAAGAACACATGAAAGAAAGCTTAGAATGCTCTTAGAAAAAATTCATGTTTTAGAATCTGCTAAAGAGCTGTATTTGGAGACGCCATCCATTGGGAGCTTTTTAAAAGAAATCTTTTTAATATTTTCTATTTAAATTGAAAGCTTTCTTCGTTGCTCGGGCTCAAATTCAAAGAAATTTTCATTCATCTGAATGTAAATGTACAGCCAAAAGGAACACATGAACAAACTTTAGAATTAATAAACCATTAAAGAATAACATAACCATTCGCGAAACCATAGTTTTCAACTGCCCTATGTTAACATTGAAAGTTTCTAATGGACGGTAACGATACCATGAAACCACGTACATTTATACCAATTTGAATTATCATTAACTTTTCGTTGTATTCATCCTTACACATCATTCCAAGTTGTCTGATATATAACGGCATATCTAAGCATTAAAATTTTCCAATGAACCATAATGGTTCCACTAATGCAGGTGCCTTTAAAACAATTTCGACTATCATTAATTTTATTTTATATTCATTCATCTTACACCATTTCAAATTGTTTGATATATTACATCCCATTTCTTGGCATTGAAAGTGTCAATGAACAATAATGGTTCCACTAACCAGATGCCATTGATCCTATTTCGCCTATCAATAATTTGACGTTATATTCATTCATGACACATCATTCCAAATTGTTTGATATATTACATCCCATATCTTGGCATTGAAAGTTCCAATGAACCATAATGGTTCCACTAAACCAGGTGTCATTGATCCTATTTCGACCATCATTAATTTTACGTTGTAGTCATTCATTGCACATCATTCTAAGTTATTGATATGTAACATGCCATATTTTAGCATTGAAAGTTCCAATGAACCATAATAGTTCCATTAAACCAGGTGCTTCTGAACCAATTTCAACTATCATTAATTTTACGCTATATTTATTCTTAACACGTCATTCCAAGCTGTTGGCACCACTGTTGAATCTGGTGGTCAGTTGATGGACTGTGGCTCTCCTGTCACCTCTTACGAGTCGTCGTAGGCGCCGCTCACCCCGTTGGTCGATGGCTCGGGACCATTTACAGTGATGGCGTTGGGACGCGACTTCTGTCCTGCTGTCCAATCTTTGTATACCTTCACTACAGGAGATCGTGAGCAGTTCACAAAACGCGCCGTTTCGGAGATGGTGCCACCCTTGCTGCGATAGCCTTTTATCATCCCTTTTTGGATGTCCGTTAAATCCAGACGTGCACCTGCCGTTTGATACACCAGCTTTAAAGCTTTCTCAGCCTGTTATGCAAATTTTGCAATGTGTAATTGTTGTTGAGGCAAACCATGCGTGTGCCTTGAAGAGGTGCTGGTCATAATTCATTGATATGACAGTGTATATTCATACATACATGCATATATACATGTATATATTAATTTCTAATTTTTATTTTGAATAAAACAGTTTCACTATCAATTTCAGTTTAAGGAATAGCTGATGAAACTGAGCGATAGAACATTATTGAGAGATTTACCATATTATTTTAAGACCATAGACTTGTCATAGGTTTTCTTGTAATGTATAAGTAAAGAACTATTTTCTGTATTTTTTTCGAAATTTTAGGCTCATTAGTTTCTGAGATAAGGGGGGGGGGGATGGTCAATTTTCATCTTTTTTCTTAAATAACTTTAAAACTATTTATTTTAAAATTATAAAAACAATATATTTTAGATCCTCAGCCCTTTCATTTGATATATCACACAGTACAGTTTGCAAAACTTTTTTATTATTTTCTTATTTACTCGGCCCCCCCGGGGGGGGGGGCCCCAGGGGCAAAGGGCAGTTGTTTACGTTACACGTCCTTGTTTGGGTCACAGAAATTCATATGTGTAACAAATTTCAACTTAATCGGTCCAGTAGGTTCGGAGTAAATTGGCTGTGACAGACGGACAGACACTGGAGTGATCCTATAAGTGCTCCGTTTTTTCATCGGACGTACGGAACCCTAAAATCGGACCGTCCGGTCAAAAACCGGACACCTGGCCACTCTATCTACAGCCTTCATTAAAATATGAACATTAAAAATGAATAAATAAAAAAATAGGTATGAATTGAATGAATGACGGTGTTAACCGGCAATATCTGTCAGACAGATTCTGTAGCAAGTTCTGATTGTTAAGATTTTTAATTTTAAATGCTGGGGAAAATTGTACGATTGAAACTTGGACTTCATTGATCATCGGTTTTTCATTATTAACAAAAAGGCACGCAGCAAATTCTTGAGTTTTGAATTGGTATCCAACTTAAAAAAAAAACAAAAAAAAACTTAAAATTATTAATTATTATTTTATTTAAAATCACTGCCTGATAGACTGAATCCAAATTTTCTTCTCTCTCTCTTGTTCCCATGGTTTGTTAAGAAAGGAATAAAAGTTTTATTCCCTTTAAAAAATGAATTTAAAATTTGTGACCTTAGCGCTGTGTTCAAATTGGGGTCCGAACATTTGCTCCTAACTGCTTATACTGCACCGAAATTGAATTTTTATTAAGTAAAAGTTAAACAATAACATAAATAAAAATTGAGTTGAAAGTCCTACGCCCTCATATTTATTTTATTGTTTAACTTTTACTTAATAAAAATTAATTTGCTGTATGTGATTAGTCTGTTGTATTTCTTTTATAGTTATTAATTACATTTTGAACATGAAGGATACTGAAGAACACTATAAACATATGCAGCTAGGAGCAAATGTCCGGTGTGGCAAATGTTTTGTGTGGAGGGGCAAATGTCCTACCCTCGTGCAAATTAATGTAAACATATCCGGTGGCTACGTGTGAACAAGAGGGTGTTTTCACATAATTTGATTTCCTGATTTACAGCTATGTAACTATAACAAAATAGTTTATAATTACACTCAGCTATTTACTGTTTCCTTATAATAAAAATACTTATTAAAATAATTACTCCATTTTTCAATAAAATTACCGAAAATTCCCACTTGTTCACATTTTTATTTGGAGTTGTAGATGTTGACAAAAATAATGAAAGTTACACAAAAAAACTGCAAAACTTATTTTTATCTTTAAAATAAAAGAGAATAAGTTAAGCTTTATCATTTTTTTTTATTTATGTGATTTAGAAGTCAGCACAATTAATAATATAAACGAAGAATATCATTGATTAGCATAATCTAAACGTATCTTGAAGAAAGAAACTTTATTAACTCCCCCCTCCCCCCCTTTTCCAATCTAGAACATTAAATATTGCCTTATTTAATTTTCTTATTCTAGTTTAGGATCTTATTTTTATTAAACTATAAAATATAAAATAATCGTAACACTTAAAAACAATCATTTCAGTAGCAATGTTATCGTATGGTTGGATTCCGGGCACGGTATATGAAACAAAGAATTTAAATAAATAAATATAAACAAAGAAATAAATAATAATAATAATAATAATAATAATAATAATAATAATAATACGGTGGTTCAGGGTGAAGTCGGATGCGCAGAACACACAAAAAGCAAACGCTGGTCGTGACACCCTCTATATCTCGGATATATGATACGGAGATGTTGGCATTGTAGTCTTTGCATGTTGGCATAAAGGGATCGTGATCGGCAGTGATATGTACCATGGACAACTGAATTATAGATATCATCAACCATGTTCTTATTAGATTGACAGACCGTGCCACCGATAAGATTCTTATTTGGTCATGTATATACGGACCAGGGCTGCCGTTTTGTGGGAAATTTCCCGATTTGCGGAAAATTTAACTTTTTGCGGGATGCGTTGCGGGCAAGAGCGAAATGTGGGAAAATGTGAGATAGGCCTACCCTAAATTTTTGAAAAGAAGAAATATAATAAGTGGAAAATATAAAATTCAAATATTTTTAATATATTTAATGAGAAATTTCTTTTCCGTCACTCAAGAAAAACTTTTTGGAGGGATGGATTATGATAGAGTTGCTTTGTAGTTGAAAAAGATAGATGTGTAGTGTGAGAAAAAGCCTTTCAAGTTTTTCTGAGAATGGCTTTAATCGATTCCTAATATCGACATTATCGATATTCGTGTTTATGATGGTGGCGGGTAATAGCGGGAAATCGGGACACCTACTTGCGGGATAAATCGATATCGCCTGGTGGCAGCACTGATACGGACTCTGGTTCAAGCACTTTCCAACAGATGGCATCGACTTTAATCCAGACATTGATCCAGTGTTAATACAAGGCCCTTCTATTAACTTTGATCCAGAGCAAGGTTCAGAGACCATGGTTAAATTGAAAGATCATGGTTCAAAGCGATATCCTCTTGCAACGACAGTTTACTAGTGACTCGCAATTTTCTCTCTCTCTTTTTCTGTAAGTTTTTACATTATATTTCTAAATTTTAATGGCTGTAGAATTGATTTACGCCACAGATTAGTTATTGTAATAAGTAATCTGTGATTAACGCTTTCAGCTGGTAATCCTATAAAGTAACGTCCCCAACATGACTGCGTCCGTGATGCCATATATATAATTTTGATTAACTTTATGTATAAAATTATCTTCAGACTCAAAAATAGTTCCTTCGCATTTTCCATCACTGCAGTATTGCCAGTTTGCATATCTTGATGTTAAATTCAATCTTTTTTTCAATCGAATCAAACAAACTTTTAGGCTATAATAAAAACTGCTGATCCGGAACATATAATTATTGTTTTTGTTTATAAATAAAAATTTGTAAAATATATACTTTATAAATTACTATCAGAAATAGATGGGTAAATTTGTGAAATATATTACTTCATAACTTCCTCATCTATTCTTAATCTGTGATCTATTCCTCTTATTGTACATGTCATCCCGCCTGCCGCCATGTTGAGGATTTTACTCAGCTAGCTATCATTACTAAAACGAACATTTATGAGTAATTTTAATGTGGAAAAATATCAATGGGTAAAATCAAGAACAGATGAAGGGTGGGTATGAATAAAATGTATATACATAGCCCATCCCTGGCAAAATGTATTCGTTGTGGAAAAAGAGTTTTATTTTATTCTCAAGTTTATCATCTGGCAAAATGTATTCGTAGATGTTTGAGCTATAAGCACAAGTTTGTGAATGGGTGAATTGTTCACAAGATAGTAACAGGGAAAAGGGAGTTCTCCCTCTTCCCTGATAGTAAGAGTATATAGAGGGTAAGGGAGTCTTAAAATGCAAGGGAGAGAAAAAGAAAACCCCAGAGATAAAAGCTGTGATAAAAATAGAAAACAGGACATAACCTCCAAGTGATAACTTTTAACTCCTTTATACGTTTGGATAATTTTCAGTTAACTTCAGCTTTAAAGCACCAATACCATTCAATTTTTCAATTCTTATATCATAATTATTACGTAACTTCTAATAACCATGTCCAAATAATTTTTATTTTCTATGTAAAATTTATATAGCTGATGAGTGGTCTGAGAGGATTTATTTAAACGCCAGAAACTCGTATGTAAAAAAGTTAAAATTCTGATTTTTAAGTAAATGAACATAGGAAAAACAAAATTTCACGGCCTGGGATCGAACGAGGAACCTTCGGCTAATGTATTTAAAATAAATATCCTTTTAAAAATTTAGAGAAATATGTTTTCTTTACTTAAAAAAAGGATTTGCTAAGAGTAAATTACCGAAAGTAGGAATAAATAAATAAATAAATAAATAAATAAATAAATAAATATTCACACATAGATATAAGAGGGATATGGGTTGTTTTTATAATAAACACAAATCTACTATATATATTTTAAAAATTCATTCTTTATCCGATTCTACATTACTCATTTTTCAAAAAAGATTCCAAGAAGGGGGGGGGGGGGGGGGTCAAGGCAGGGTCTCCTCATTGTGTAGTCTTAACCGTGACCTTACTAACGAAGGTCACGTCTTGACCCCTTGTTTATATTTATAAAGTTCATGAAAATTTTCTTCAGTAAACATCAAATTTAAAATTTGAAATAACCCCAACACTAGAAATAACATAAAAATCAATAAAATTAAAAACATTCCTCCCTTCCCTAATTACAAGAAAAGTAACTGAGCCAATCATGATGATAAAAGTTATTTGACCAAATTAAGATGGACATAATAATAATATGGACTTAAAATTAGAGGGGACCAAAAGGTCAACGCGTACTTATGCATATAAAGGAGTGAAATTCGGTATGCAGATTCCCCTAAGCAAGATCAATGTTACTGTAAAGTTGGGCCAAAAATTGTCCCAATATGGTCAGAGTTGTGGGGGTGGCAGTCACTTGGTCTTTAGAACTATGGCAACATATGACGTGTCATATATCATTCGCTCGGAAATGATGAGAAACGAAAGAAGAGAGAGCTTAAGCAACACTGATAAATAACTTTCGAATCGACTGGAAGAATCCACTTTGAACAGGGCCGAATGCTACAAGGGAAACAAATTTTCGTTTCGTAAAAATGAAAATCGGTTTCGTGCGCACAGCGCAACTTGTTTGACGAAAAAAAAAAATCATAAGCAAATACGAAATTGCCACTTAAATTATCTCGTTTTCGTATTTTGTTGATTTTCGTACGAAAAATCGCAAATTGTCTAATATAAAATCAAACTCTCAAGATAAGTACGAAAATGTCATTGTTTGATAAATATTAGTTTCATAAACAGGGTGATAAGATCAAAGTTTTTGAAATCGACATGATTAAAAAAACGTGAGAACAGAAAAATGATAACGATTCTGTGGACACATACTAACCAGAAAAATGGGAGAAAGAACTTTCATTTGATACAGTGCATAGCAAAGCAATCATGATTCCATATCAGTCAATATCTAAGTTTCTCACCGTTTCTCTCTCAGGCATCTTCACACGTGAGAGAGAAGCGGATAATACTTTAATATTCTTGGGCTTATAAACTGTTAATTAATTACTGTTGTACTTCCTTCTTTTTCAACTTCTATAAGACCTTCTAATACTCCACGATCATCACCTCTTCATCATACCGTTTCTACAAGACCTTTTAGATCACCTTCTTCAAAGGTTTTCAACTTCTGCAAAACCTTTTAATACGTCAAGATCACCATCATCTCTTCATCATAATGTTTCTAGACCTTCTAGATTTTGTACTGAAATTTTCAATTTTTATTATTATTTTTATTATTTCATCGGACTTCATATTAAAGAAGGAAGTACAACATTAATAATTAACAATTTATATTAACCATTCCTTTCCTTTATTAATTATATTCTTGGACTTACTTAAGGTATAAAACGGTGACAAATGTTTATATTGGATTTATAGAAAACCAAACTATGTCTCATCTTACATAAAAACGGACTCCAATCACAGCTACAGTGAAAAATTAGCTACATTTATTTACTTGGTCCGTAAATTCTTCAGAAAATTGGTGCCTCGAGTTTCGATTTTATACGTTTTATCGAATATCTAGAAAAATACTTGACGAATTATACTGAAAATTCAGGCGTGTAAAGAGAATGTTACACCTCATATATTTCAGAGAAGGGTTTGTCCCGAAGGCAAATAGAGGACCAGCAACAAATATGAACAAATAAAATAATGTTTGGGATCTCCCTGCTTGAGAGACAAATAAAAAATAATGCTTGAAATGCGTTGAAGCTGTTGTATATGATTAGGATGCTTCTTTTACTTATCTGTTTCCATTTGTATAACAATAGCACGTATATTCATGGAGTTATAAAGGTTTCTTAAAAAAATCGAAATATTTTCGTAAGTTTTTTGTTTATAACATGCAGGGTTTTCAACTCAATGCAATGCCATTTTCAGGTAACCTGACAAACTACAATAGACACAAAACTCTGCAATCAGAAAAAAAATATTAAATATTTGATGAAATATGAGCATTTTTATTAAATAATGTTTAAATGCGCATGCCCGCCCGAAATTTACCAAAATGTCTTTTTTACATAATTTCTTAGCCAAATGTATAGCGCTACTCTTATAAAAAAACTCAAGCAAATTTCTTGAAAATTCAGCAAGATGTCGTCGATAGAATGAGTT
>JAHWFO010065486.1:0-11298 GCA_023313115.1 Rhysida immarginata
TTATATAACTCCAGTTCGTGGAATCTATTTCTATGGTGTTTGCTCGGAAACTAACAGTTCTTTCATCGCAGTCTTTTAGGCAAGAACATTTTTCTGCATAAATTTGAACTTTCTGAGTGACATTATAGTAACATTTTGGTTTCTCCATCTTTATTTCCACATAAGGATGCCTATTCGGATATATAAAACATTTAAACAATATTAATTTTCATTCAAATTATTAAAGTATCATTTTTAATTTTATTAAAAGCAATATAATTTTAAACGTTTTTATTAGCGCTTTTCAATACCTTTATTCTTAAAGTGAAATTATTTTTGCATGGACATGGCATTGGAAACAAATAAACAAGAACAATATTATTGGTATTTACAGATTCAGATTAAAAATTAACGTTTTAAATTTTTCACTCAAGAACCGTTGTATTACATTCCCAGATTATGAGCATAAATGCAGGAGTTTGACAACAAACTTCCTTGCCCAGATGTCATTCGAGCTTCACATAAATTTAGTCTAATTTGCCATCGGGCTTGTATCTGGATTAAATTCTCAAGAGTCGTTCACAGCCCACGATTGATCTGATACACTATCTACCCAAACATAATCGGACATTTTCGATTTTATACGTTTTGTCGAATATCTATAAAAAATACTTAACGAATTATCCTGAAGATTCAGGGATGTAAGATAATGTTACAACTCATGTATTTCAGAGAAGGGTTTGTCCCGAAAGCAAGTAGGGAGCCAACAACAATTTGAACAAAAAAAGAATGTTTTGGATCTCCCTGTAAAAATTAATGCTTGAAACGCGTTGAAGCAGTAGCATATGATTAAGAGACTTCTTTTACTTATCTGTGCCCATTTGTATAACAACAGCACGTATATGGACCCTTTTCATTAAGATGGTGGGCGGTGCACGCGCTTGCGCGGCAGCTGCTTCCGGCGGGCAAAAAACTTCCGTTCGTCCATTTTTTCCATTGCTAGCATACTTTTCGGCGGAAAATGTATCGCCTACAAGATTTAAAAATGCTGAAAAGAGATGATGCTATAAAAATTTATAATGAAGTAACTTCGTTGACCAAGTCCTAGTAGGTTACGAAAGTCTGAAGCGATTGCAGAAATAATAAGCCACCAGGGCCGGCTCCACCATAGGTGCAAGTGCACTCACAGCAATTTCCAGATCATAGGACTCATTTTATTAGGTTTTAGCTCTCTGACTTGATTATAAAAATACAGTACTTCACAGATAAGTTGTACGACCCATCTTCAAGTATTTACGAATCCCCGACTCATCTAACAGCGCTAAACCCGGCTTTACGAGCCAAGTTATAAGAAATGGGAATCATTTCCGGCAACGATACGAAATCAAGTTACGAAAACATGGCGGATAGCAATAGGGACGATTTCGCCGTTCGTGTTAGTAAGATTAATACAAAATTATTAGAACTAATAGTACTCTTTAATATGACAATGGATGGGACAAGTTATCTAGAGACTATCTATCAGCAGAGATAGTTTCTTCAACTCTGAGTACGAGAACAAGGCTCCCTCAAATACCCAACGTAGAATAAGCCATTCTCCAACGTTGTTCGTCTTCCTCCTTCAAATTTTACCAGTTCAAGAAAAATTGAACGAAAACAGGAATCTAAGTAAGTTATACTTTATTTCTAAATTAAGTTATTCTTATTTAATAGTTCCAAATTTATTTGCTAACACGTTTTCTTATTCATTATTGTTACGATTATTTTTTTTTACCCGTTGTGAACTGAAATGCATTTCCACTGAACAGCATTCATTATTATCGACTGCTAACAACATAGCTAGTTTCTCGCAGCAAGAATGGATCTATACACTGAAAGCTGTGTATCGAAGCCTTATAGAAAGTAAGAAGGGTGGGTGACTTAATTTCAGCACGGAGGTCGAATATGATATTAACAGAAATAAAATGTCACCGTTTCTATTATTGTAGGGAGTGTAAATCATTGATCCAAAACTCATTCTTTTTTCTGCATTTCAGATTGCCAAGGATACAAATATGAGGCTACCCAAAGGAATGGAAAAGGAATCTTGCAGATTTATAATGAGAACGATGTAAAGGTTGCAATAAAAATAATCCCTTGATTTTTGTGCAAATCAGTTTTGTTAGGTGATAATGAATTTATTGCATTGTACATTAGAAGTTGAATGTCTTCTTAAATCAATAAAGGACTTTTTTTTTTTTTAAATTGATGTTTAAAAATTTTAAAAAGATATCGTTTCTCTTCGTATTGTTGTCTACCGTTCAAGAGCTGTAGTTTCTCTATGAACACGGCGATCGGTATTTTAGAATTTAGCAACAGATATATTATTAAAATCCTTTTTTCTGCGTACAAGCTTGGAGTTCTATCTTCTGCTGGCGAATTTTGACTATAAAGATGATATAATGCAAATACAGGTCGGTATACAAATGTAAGCTTGTGTAAATTGGTATAGACGTATGTAAACTGTGTGAATTGGTGTATATCCGTGTGTAAATTTGTGTACGTGTGTTTAAATGTGTGTAAAGTTGTGTAAATATTCTATACAGATATGTACAAAAGTGTAAACTTGTGTAAATAAGTGTACAGATGTATGTAAACTTGTGTGAATGGATACATACCCGTGTGTAAACTTGTGTATATTGCGTATACACATGTGTTAATTTGTGTAAATATGACTATATAAGTGTAAATTTGTGTAAATATGACTACATACCTGTAAGTGTTTAAGTAGCTGAGAAAATATATAAATATGTATGTAAAAATGTGTAAATAAGTATATACGCGTATAGTAAGCATTCCGTTAATGAGTCTTAATTCTTGTACAGTCGAGTCAATTGACCCGAGAATGGCGACTCGGAAATTCGGGTCAAACAACTCTCACTGACATCTGTGTCCAACGACTCTCTTAAATGGGTCGTATTGGAAGAATCATATGACTCTCACAAGCGGGTCATATTAACCGCATATTGCTGTGAGTGTGGTGCACTTGCACAGGGCGGCAACGGAAATGTTGGGGGGGGGGGCGGCACGGCAAGGGCAAAATTGCTAGAGCCGGCCCTGTAAGCTACCAAAATCAGCTGGTTAACTGTAATCTCGTGGAGCTTGATCCCAACAACATTGCGCTTATTGTTTGCCAGCATCATGTAAGTATTGATTTGCAGTACAATTCCTAAAACAACAGGAATTTGCTAACGGACGTAACATTTCGAAAGATATATGAATATTTTCAGGATGATGGTAGTATATTCAGGTGTTTCGAGCGAGCAGTCAAACATATGAATGATGGAGATATTTCAGAGAAAAAAGTTCGCATGATAAGTTCATATAACTATTTTTACTATCTTTTATTTTGAAAACATTTTCTAATACATGTATTTATGTTTTAAGATCCAAGAAAATGTTATAATGAGAGCTAAATGTTTAGCTTCTCAAAAGAAAAAGCATTATCTGTACCATCTGAGTTACAACCGAGTGGAAAGGTATTTAGGGGCATTTGTGAATGTCCTACTATATTTGAATTGATAATTTTAGAACAGTATTTGAATTACATTTCGTTAGAAAAGGAGGAAAATGTAGCCGTATACAGGGATTGAACAAAATAACATGAACACCTTTGATTTTAGACGTTTTGTCGAATATTAGAGGAATACTTGACAAATTATCCTGAAACTTCAGAGGTGTAAAGAGCATGCTAGCGCTCTTATATTTCAGCGAAGGTTTTGTCCTGAAGGTAAATAGGGGACCAGCAACAAATTGAACAAAATATAATGTTTGGAATCGCCCTATAAAAATGTGTGCTTGAAATGCATTGTAAGTCTGGCATATGATTATGAGGCTTCTTTAACTTATCAGTGTTCATTTGTATGAGAATAGCACATACATTCATGGAAACAAAGGTTTCTATAAAAAAAATAGAAATTGTACTTTGCATAATTTATTCGCCAAATGTACAGAGTTACTGTTATAAAAATCCAAAGCAAATATCGTGAAAATTCAGAAAGATATGAAGTTAATATACCCGTAAATCTTCTACTATAATGCGACCCCTTGTATAATGCGACTCCACTTTTTCGGCCCAAAAAATCAGCAAAAATCCTATCCTTTTGTATAATGCGACCCCCATTTTTGACTCCTCGCGAGAAATGAAATGTGTAAACTTATACAGAAAAATAATCTTTATTTTTAAATAGTCTGGATATTTAATATTCAAAAACCTTCAAAATCTGATTCATCTGTGTCTTCGAACAGGTCTTTCCAATCTGACATATGCAATGTAATTAATGTATAATTCACGGCAAATTCGTCTGAATGTCATCAGCACAGAAAGCAACTTCGACAAAAGCAACTGCCTCAACTTCATCGTGGCAGTTTGGAAGTTTATAGCCCTACATTGATATGGAAAGCTTTCTCACTTGAACATCGACTAAAAAACACAACAGTACATCAATTTTCTTAATAAATAGACAAGTAATCTTTACTCAGTTTAATATTTTCACTGCATAAGCTTTCTTGTAGGCTTTGGTTCGAGGCAGTTTGGAAGTAGGCCTATTTAGAAGTATCTATGTTTGGGAGAAGTTATTTTCGATGTTGTTAGATGTAGGCGACGAATAATTCGAATAAAAAGTGAATTAATTTATTGTATAATGAACCGGACACTGATTATGCAATGTAATTAATGTATAATATACGGTAATGTTATCAGGACAAAATCTCCTCCGGACAAAATCTCCTCCAGCCGCAGTCGTCAGAGGTCTGATTTTTATCCTCTTGTATAATACGACCCAGCAAATTTAGATGCTTTTTTAGGCCAAAAAATTTCGCATTATAGTAGAAGATTTACGGTACCTTCAGTGTAAAGGATAGTAAGATAGTTACATGAACTTTGAAATCTTTGCCTTAGAAATATCTCCATCATTCATATGTTTGACTGCGCGCTCGAAACACATGAATTTACTAACATCCTGCTTAAAATACTCATATATTTTTCGAAATGTTACATCCGGTAGCAAATTCATGTTGTGTTCGGAAATGCACTGCAAATCAATACTTACAAGACGCTGGGAAACCACAGAATAAGAAACACAGAAGTGACACTCAAGGGATTCCATGGAGGTGATTTTGTATAGCGCTGCCCTGGTGGCTGTGATGTGGCTGAGCAGACGATCTTTCACACTGCCAATGGAAAAAGTCAGCGTTAAAAATATTTCGAGAATTCAAAGTGAATAATAATAAAATATATATTATTAAGCAGCGGTTTTTAATAAAAAGTATTATTTTTAAGCAAGATTATGTATTTTTATTAAAAAATCGTCATTAAAACTCACTAATACTGTATGTTCATTGACCGTAAATTGAAATTTCTTATTTTGATTTAACTGATTGAGGGAAATTTTTTAAGCTAATATATTAATAA
Source organism: Rhysida immarginata (assembly GCA_023313115.1). Taxonomy (NCBI): domain Eukaryota; kingdom Metazoa; phylum Arthropoda; class Chilopoda; order Scolopendromorpha; family Scolopendridae; genus Rhysida; species Rhysida immarginata. The sequence continues at coordinate 5,432 of JAHWFO010065486.1, forward strand.
TCAATATACTTAAAAAATATTTTTTAGAGGCTTTGCATTATACCGTAGGAAATAAAAGTTGGCTAAATTCGCTTTTATTCCGTTTTATCCAAGTAATAAAAAGATGAAAAGTAACAACTTGTATACAAATTTCGAACGTAGGTGTTATTTTTCCCATTCTTGCTACTTTGATAAAGTGTTCCATCTTTACATCATGCAATCATATTTGTTCTGCAAAGAATACGAACTGAAATCTATATGTACAGTTTCATATTTGAATATTCAGAGTATAAAGAAGTTTTTAGGAAAGAGAAGAACTTCCAATTTCAACTCATCTACGTATATTGCTGTAGAGCATAAGGCCTCTTACATAAAAAAAACACTGGCGTTAAAGAAAAACTATGTTAAATTCAGTAATTCAATTCAATTCAAGAAAATTCACCCCAATTAAAAAATTATTTATTGAAAAGTAATTAATTTAGGTATAATTCTATCCCAGTTCCAACAATTTACAATTTAAATTCATTAATAAATTTTAGTTTGATTAAAAATTAAAAGTAGTTTCTGGCTTAAGTTATTTTTGCTTCTTACATTAAAAATGAATTTAAATTGTAATTTGTTGGAATTGGCGTGGAATTGTATTTAAAATAACTTTAGAAATCTCCCATGTTAACTCAGGTTAATATAATTTTGGTTAACTTTCAATAAAATCTTCTTTTAATTTGTTTTTTTTTTATTTTTAAATTCAAATTGAGGTGAATTTATATTATAGAATTTAACATAACTCATCTTATCTTGCAGTGATTGTAAGCGAAATTTTGTTAACCTGCATGCTTTTGTAAATTCTGTTTTTAATTATATTTTCAATTAAAAAAAGCTCTTCTGCAATACTAAGTGATTTGCTTTTATTCATTTTAGAATATACTTGTGTTTACTTAATTAAAAAAATTAAAAATCGACACAAAATAAAAAAAGAAGACAGGTATACGAGACAAACCCATAGAAACCACATAGGAAAAATGAGCGTCTGCTCATATAGTAACATCACAGCATCTGCTCACTACCATCGCTTATGATAGAAAACCATAGGAGTGTCACTTCTGTGTTTCTTATTCTGTGGGGAAACAGTAACGCAATGTTGCTGGAATCACCCTCCATGCATTACATTTAACATGCTGATTTTGATGGCTTATTACTTCTGCACTCGCTTCAGACTTTCTTAACTTACAAGAGCAAATCAAGGAAGTTACTTCCTTATAAATTTTTATAACAGCTGCTTTTTTCAGCCTTTTTAAATCTTGTGGGCGATACATTTTCCGCCGAAACGTACGCTAACAATGGAAAAAATGGACGAACGGAAGTTATTTGCCCGCCGGAAGCAGCTGCCGCGCAAGCGCATGCGCATCACCTTTTACTTTTCAGGAAAACTACAAAAAGTGTACATGCATGATTACAACTACAAAACCTGTTTTATCAACTTGATTTTTTTAACGACATGATTTACTTTACCTGATCTTTGCCTAAATATGGAAATCCAACAATATAATTCGCAATTGCGAGCTCTTCATCTGACCCCAATCGACGCCGCTTCGACGAAGTGTAGTGAGCCATGTTTTTTTTTCTCAAAAAACGAGATGTTGCAAATAAACGAAATAAACGAACGGAAAAAACGACGTTCGTGTCGTTTTCGTTTATTCCGGTTTTTTCCGATCGTTTAAACATAACCGTTTATTTCGAAGGTGAAACCGCCTTTTGAAAAAATCGAAATGTTTTCGTATTTTCATATCAGCTTAAGGAGAAGAAGTCAATACTGGTGTCCGATATAAAAATAAAAATTTGGAGAAAGCCCCTAATCGTTTTGTGTATTACATCATATATACAATACATATAAACAAATATATACAGGGTGATTTACATCGAATGTAAAATACGTAAAGGGGGTATTATATAGGTTAAGATAAACACAAAACGTTTTATGAACATGGGTTCAAATATGAACGATAACTGAGATATGAACAGAAATAAAAATGCCGCCACCAAGATCAACAAGTTAATAACTCAGGTTCTGTAAAGCCTAGATTAATGCAATTTAGGGGAATAACAAGGTACATAAAACTGTGTATACCGTTAAAATTTGATTGAATTCCAAAGAGAAGTTTCCGAGTTACACAGTCAAAATTGTGACAAGTGCTAGTTAGTACTCACAAGTGAACACGTATTATGAGGTTGAATGAGTAACTTGGAAACTTCTTGTTAGAATTAGATCAAATTTTAAAGGTATACACAGGCTTATGTACTCTGTTATTCCTCCAAATTTCATTAGTCTAGACTTTACAGAATCTGAGTTATTAACTTTTTGATCTTGGTGGCGGCATTTTTATTTCTGTTCATATCTCAGTTATCGTTCATATTTGAACCCATGTTCATAGGACGTTTTGTGTTTATCTTAACCTCTATAATACCACCTTTAAATATTTTACATTCGATGTAAATCACCCTGTATACAAATATACATGATAGCATTCCGACAGGAGTAACATTGTCATAAAAGTAAAAACTCAGACAAATGGCTTTCAGAATCCACATTTGAATAAAAGATGCTGGATGATGAACATTTCGAAGAGCACTTGTTAATTCAATGATCAAACCGATTTTTCGGATCATATCCAAAGTTGGTAGATTTAATTGACGGTATAACGCTGATATTGAATCCAAGCGAAATGCATTAAACGATGTTCTTATTATTGCATTGTAAGCTACTTTAATTCTCGATAAATAAATTTGGGGATATACTTGCCCAAATGACTACGGTGTAGTAGAGAAACGGAAAAATTTTTGTCAGTATGGTACGCAATCTTTTAATTAGATAATTGCGGCTTTTGAGTCCTGATATTAATTTTTCACATTGAATAATAAAGTTGAGGACATTATCGAATGTAAAGCCTAGAAATGTGAAATAGTCAGTCTCACGGCGATATCTTGAGAGCAACTGAAATTCAACTAATTGTATCGGCGATATCTTGCTGAATTTTCACGATATTTGCTTCGGGTTTTTTTAAGAGTAGCTCTATACGTTTAGCTAATAAATTATGCAAAAGACATCTTGGTAACGCTTCCACATACGCCATTAAATATTACTTAGTAAAAATACAATTTAATATTTTTATATTCTGATTGTTCGGTGTCGTCTCTACTAAAGTTTGTCAAGTTTTCTGAAAATGGTATTGCATTGGGCTGAAAACCCTGCATGTCATAAACAAAACACTTGCGAAAACATTTCGATTTTCTTAAAGAAACCTTTATATCTTCTGTTATTCTCTTTCACAGGAACACAGTTAAGTAAAAGAGGCCTCTTAATCATATGCCACAGCTACAACACATTTCAAGGATTATTTTTTTCAGGGTGATCTCAAACATTATTTTTTGGCTCACTTTATTGCTGGTCCCCTATTTGCCTTCGGGACAAAATTTTCGCTGATATATATGAGGTGTGATATATACACCTCTGAAGTTTCAGGATAATTCGTCAAGTATTTCTCTAGATATTCCACAAAAAGTCTAAAATTGAAAGTGCCCGATTACTTTTAGCTGGATAGTGTACTCTTAGAATGTGCAATACGTTCAATCTTAGCAATTGGAATTTTGATAACCTGCATATTATTCTCATGGAATGGATTCAACGGTAGTTTGTCACCATATTCAAAAATATTCCTGTAAGTTTTCCTCAGTCAGCGTCCGAGACAAATCTTTTCACACTATTCTCTGTCCTATGCCAAATACGGGAAAAAATATTCATAGTGTATTGGGCATATATAATTGGTTCTTATATTGTGGCCCGTGGATCTCTAGGGGTACAAAGTTTGTCCATGAAAGTCTCGATGATATAATGTTACAAACACTGTTTTATCGTCTTAATGTTTGTCAGCGATTATTTATCAGTGGTATGTAAAAGATTAAGTACTATGACATACCTTCTTCATTTACAATTTTTTTTTCTAAGTGATAATGCGGTATGTTTGTTGACAACCATTATCATATTAGAGAGGCTTCAAATTATCTTTGACTGATGTGTTTCTTACACAGGATATGTTAATTTTTTTAATATTAAGGGGTTAGTAGACTACAATACTCTCTGGTGCCAAGCAAGTATAGTCAAAGACTGACAAGTGAGACATCAGGGGCTCAGCAAACATAAAGGGAGACAACAGAATAAGTTAGTCATAATAATAATGAATCAACTTAGTCTAAAATAATCGACAGGAACAACCACAATGGGTCTTAATACACTCACAGCCATTTCCAGTTCGTAGGACTCATTTTATTAGATTATAGCTCTCTGACTCGATTGTAAGAATTCAGCACTCGTAGATAAGTTGTATGACCCATCTTCAAGTGTTTACGAACCCCCGACTCAATAACTGAAGAGTCAAAACATTATGACCACCTACTCAATAACGCGTTGCGCCTCCTTTGGCCTGCAAAACAGCTGTCATGGATGCCACAAGTTTTTAGTAGATGACTGGAGACAGTTTTTACCAAATGTCTAAGCAGCGGCCACGCAAAGTCGAGATATTCCGACATGGCGATGTTTGAACTCTGAGCTGCCGCTTCATGACATCCCAAATGTGCTCTATTCGATTAAGATCCGGCGAGTTAGGTGGCCAAAACATTAATTGGAATTAATTGGTGACATGGGGCATTGTCCTGCTGGTAGATTCCTTTTCCAGTTGGCAAGACAGACGTCACGTAAGGGTGCAACTGGTCCGCAATGATCTTCAGATAGTCCGCAACTTTCATGGTCCGTTCTACCACAAATACGGGTCCAGAGCCGCCCATGAGAACGTACCCCAAAACCTAGTACCGCCTCCACCATCAGCCTTTGTATGGCCAGCTGTACAGGGAGGGGGCAATTGTTCGCCTGGAAGTCGGCATACCCTGACATGATCATCAACGTGATGAATAAGAAATCTTGATTCATCAGACAAAGCAACTCTCTTACACTTACCTATGGCCCAGTCCAGATGCTCCCGGGCACACTGTAGGCATAGTTGAAAATGACGCTTGGTCAACATAGGCACATGATGGGATGTCTGCTTCGCAGTCCCATATACAACAGTGCCCGCTGAAATGTGTTCCGAAACACTTGCACTTGGAGCTGCATTGTATTGGGCTGTCAGCTGAGCCAGCATAATAAGCTATGTTAAGTATCATTGGTAGACGGTCAGGTTCACTTTGCTCTCTTGTAGATGTTATTTAGATCGCATGTTCGCTTTCAGCGCCACGAACGCAACTGGTCCTGGTGTCAATACAGATAAGTGTGCTGCATAATTTGTATGCATTGAGTGCATAACATACTGACCATTTGTCGTAGTGCAGCTCGATGGCTAGTAACTGCTAGAAAGAAGCCCGTCTGGGTTACTGTGGTCCTCCCATTTTAAAAGGGTTACGCGATGCGTGCAAGCGTTGCGCGATGTTTATTGAGCGGACTCCCTCTGTAAGGGAAACAAACAAGTTGCTATGCAGTGAAGTGTGAGTAAGGGATTGCTGGTGGCCCGACCTATGAAATTGTGTGTGAAACGCTAATCATTGTTGTATTCCAGTAATTGACCCCCATGTAATTATTTGGTAATTGAGTAGTAGACGAATTATTATTGCAAATTGAATTATTTTGAGCTGTTGATTTTACACGAAAATATAGACATTGGAATTCTATTCAAATGTATTTTCGATTTTATTGCGCATATTTGAATTAGAAGGCATACCTCATAAGTAGTGAATGACAAGTAGTTGATTATTATTGCTTTTAAATGTACAGGGTGGTTATAATGTTAGCTAAAGGGGTTAGTATTTCAATCAATGAAAAACTATCAAAATGCGTTAAAAATTTC
>JAHWFO010065488.1:645-26408 GCA_023313115.1 Rhysida immarginata
AAATACGTCGGGTTTCTTTAATTAAACCTTTAAAGATATAATGACATGGGCGTTTAGCCCACCACGAACTGGCAATAACGCCATTCAGATGGGCGTTTCCGAATGCAATGCTCGAACGAAACTCCCGCTGCATTAAGCTCCCGAAAAAGCTTCTAACTAACCCGGCGTTTCCGCCTACAGAAAGCTCAGTACTCACTGTGTTGGAAATGGTCGGATTCACGAATAATAACTGCTCCTCGGACGCTTGAGTTCCGACGTCGCACTCGCTTGTTTCATGGCTCCCGTTGGTTTTTGCACTGCGTAGCCTGGAAGAAGCCTCCCTTCAGATGCTTCACGGCACGACTCGAGCGATGCCGCATTTTCACTTCCATTCGCCGCCCGGGGTTCTTCACCCTCCGTGCTCTGGTTACGCGTGGCCTCCGAGTTCACAGTAGAGTACAAATCATGAACCCGCTTCGTTCTCTCTTCATTCTGACGAACGTTGTCCTCGGGAACCAACTCTTGCCCAACTGCCTTTTTCTTGGCATATTCGAATTTTCCTCCTCGTTGTTGGTCGGCTCTCCTATTGGAGCAGGCGTGCTGATGCTGATGACACGTCGCCTGGAGCTCCTCTCTCCTCCTGGTGTTGTAGAAAACACGACGCGGAAATCCAGGACGAGTGACATAGGAAATCGGGTTGGCGTTTGATTTCCGTGACACCGGTGCAGGAGTTTCTGTTGCCATCGCACATTCAACGTATACGACGGTTCTGATCCTCAAAACATAAATTTTACAGACTGTAAGCTTGCCTGCTTGTGAACTAGCAATAAGGTATAAGAGAACAAAATAAAATGCATGACCCCCTCTTGTGATCCGCTTTACCTCAAATATAGAGATAAAGTGGCGAGCTGAAAAAAATGTGTGTTTAAAAGGCTTTTTGAAAAAAAAAGCCTCTGAAAACAATTAAAATTTTCATTGAACAAATGAAATGTTTTACAGGGTGATTCAGTCAATTGTGTACAATTCTAATGGTTTATATTCAGGAACTAATAAATATAGGAAAGTCATATAGATCTTACAATATACATTAACCATTGGAATTTCACACATCATGAACATCATGCTCGATGTATGCTCCATTTATCTGTACGACAAGAGAAAGCCTTCGGATGAAGTTTTGCAGCACTGCGCGTCGCATCTCATTGTCAACCAGTGTACAAGATCCGGTGATTGCCTTACGGACCGCTCCCATGGTATGGAAACGTGTGCTGAACACCTTCTCCGTAAGGAACTCCCACAGAAAGAAGTCACAAGGGTTAAGGTCAGGACTGGTCGGTGGCCAGCTGAAGCCGTCGTTGAAGAGGCTTGGGAAACGGTTGGAGATGACTTTGTTGTTGAATTGATGGACCAATTCTGTGGGGGTTCCTTCAGAAGGTGTTCAGAAGTTGTTCAAGATGTCATCTCGAGCATATGTTGTAACACTTAAAGTTATTCTGCTAAAAATAAAAGCCAGCAATTCAAATAATCTGTGATACTTTACTTTCATTTGAATTCTCAAACTGTTACTTTTTCGGGCACCTAAACTTTGATGTGAGCGACTTTAAACTCGCCCTATATTACAGCTTCCATATTTAAACGTCCATTTGTCGGAGGCACCTAAACAGTATTCATAAACCAAATGTGGCATTTTTCACACTAAATTCACTCGGGAACTTTGTGGATGTTGCAGCATAAAAATTTGCTCCATGGAAGCAAGTTCCTTTCAGCATGCGCTGTGTCACGTTCGTTTTCTGGTGTAGCGCAGTGGAATAGTGAAGAGAGGAGATAGTCGTTATAATGAAACACATGATGTTTATTTAACATCCAAGAAGTTACAATTGCTTAAAATAAATCAAATTAGTGTTTAAGCCAAAAATAAATAGCCATTGGAGCAAAATTAGCAAACAATCAGTCAATTAATATTCTTTAAAATTAAAGGAAGACATATGTTAAATCACCAGGCCTGATGTTTAATTTACAATCCATGTTGTTTGTCACTTTACAATGACGCCTGACTCTGGGAAATTCAGATTCAACTTCCCATTGCTGGAATTGTCGTTTTTGGAGGGCACTATGCTATGCCACTTGCAGGCTTATAAAGAGATTATCCATAACACATAAATCACTAAAATTATTGGATACAATGCACAATTGTAATTGCACGGTCCTCGGTTTTTTTTTTTTTTTTTTTTTTTTTTTTTTTTTTTTTTTTTTTTTTTTAACGAAGTCGGGATCAGGGTAGGGCACCTTAATATCATACCAATTGGATGAGTGAATATTTATTTGTTTATTATTTATTTATTTATTATTATTAAGGAGTTAAGATATATCATACAAAGCCCAACAGAGATCTGTAATGGTCTAATGGACCGACAAGTTAGATCTCTGAGGGCTCCAACCAAATACATATTGAAGAGTACAAGTTAGTACAACTAAACATAATAACCAAAAAGAAAGGAAGTAAACAATAATAATAAGCAGACTTACAAGAACGTACTATAATGAATAAAAAAGGTAAGTGGATATATCTGTTAACATGAGTTGCAAAATATAAAATAACCTCAGCGGTACCTTATTAAATAAATCCATACAGGAAATTACATCCAAATCAAAAAAAAAAAAAAAATTAAAAAAATTCATTCCCGCCCGTTTCCCACATCGGTGTATAGAAATATAACATACCAAAGTGATACTAATTATCTAATATTAATTAAAATTACATACCAACTTCGGAGCTTGAGGGGTGCCAGAGTGGTCAAATTGACCAACAAAGAGGCACCCCTAGACCAATATAAATAAAATACACATTGCTCAAACAAGGTAAAAAATAGAAAAACAGATAATACACTAAAAAAATGTTTATAATCAGAGGAAAAAAGAAAGAAATTAGCCTCAACAAAGACTATTACACCCCTCAAGCTCCGAAGTATCAAACACTATTATATGCCTATTAATAAACAAACAAAACTTAAACAAGAAAAAAAAACAATATAATTTTTTAAATCCGAAAGTCCAGGGGAAGATGGAAAACTTGATATTTTAAAAGTTAATAAAAAGCAGGATAAGACACTAGAACGCGTAATTCGGTGGGCAAAAGAGCCCAACATCTAATACCAGCATATGACAGACATCGACGGCCGTAATTGGGTTTAGTTAGCGGAAGATATAGGTCGTGGGACGATCGTGTTGGGTATCGATGGTTATCAGCTGTGGGAACAAGGATAATAGGAGTTGAAACAAACAAGATTGAATTCGAAGCTTTAAATACGAATGCAGTGTTGCCAGATTTGAAGATTAAAAAGTAGCGTGACCGTGCTCCAAAAGTAGCGGATTTGAAGTATTTGTAGCCCAAAAGTAAAACTTAATTATTTTGCAACTATGCACTTTTACTAATATAAAAAAACTTTATCGGACATTCGATGTACGTGTATCAATTTTCACTCTGTTGTCTCACAAGCAATTTTCAATCAATATACGTACGGCCGTTGCTTAATTTTCGATCAAAATAACTGTTGCTTATAATGGAGTCAAACGTACGGCTTTTAATTTAACCAAATATGAATCGATAACTGGAACATGTCACCATCATGAATTGTTCACATTAGAGAGTATCAGTAAAATGAGGTCCTGCAGTGAAGAAATATCTTTTAGAAGTAGAATGCTTCTGTTCATCCTCCAGGTCTTCAGGATGATTTCCTCCAAGAATTTCAGTTCATTAAGGTAAAGTTCCTTCCTCCCATCACCACTCCTTTACGTCAACCAATGGATCAACAGGTGATTTCGAACTTTAAAAAGCTTTACACCAAAGCACTATTTCAGCGATGCTTCGAGGTGACCGAAGGAACAAATCTTACCCTCCACGAGAAAATATGGTTGTCAATCTTTGTTGAGACGGTGAAGTGATGCACGCAGCATTCTTAATATGTTTTGCAGTAGATGCATGTTTGCTTAAGTCAGTTTTGTGGGCTTTGAGATACACTTTACAAAGTTTAAAGTATGCTTCTTCACTGTCATTTTTCACTTCTTCAATCCATTTGTTAAATTCTTTATCTGCGAGCCATAAATTTGAAAATTTTATTGTATTTACTCCACTTACCCATTGTGTTAATATGTGTAACGCAATTAACAGAATTAAATTTCCAATGTTCACGTTTGCGCAACTGTTCCACTATTATGCGTACTCACAGATACAGCAACAGCCAACGTGCAATCGCGGGAAATCAACTGGAACAAAAGTGAAACTTTCAGTTTTGTTGAGTTACTCATACAGTATGACAATCATACGGCAATGGCAGGAACATAACGTAACTCAACAAACTCTCAATTTTATAATTAAAACAAAAAATAGCGTTTTTTTAATTTATCGCTCATTGAAAATTAACAGTAGCCCAAAAAGTAGCGTGTCGCCCAAGTAAAAATTTCTGTAGCGTGGGCATCTAAAAAACCGCCCAATACTTGTAGCCCAATCTGGCAACACTGTGCGAATGCACAAACACGAACAAAATGCAATTGGTAAACGGTGAAAATACGGTATTCGCTAAAATAGCGTGACACAGATGCAAATTTAGGCAATCTAAGAAGAGTTTGTATGAACCATTTCTGGAGTTTAAGAATCCGAGTAAGGTTCCAAGAAGTGGAAGATCCCCAGAAAATAATGCTGGAGCAAAGAGAGGAGTAAATCCACGCATTATATAAGAGTAATAGAATTTTAGAGGGCAGGTAGCGTAGTCTGGAGATAATACCTTGTTTCGCGTTAAGATTAATAAGTAATGAGTCAATATTCTGGTACCAACTAAGGTCATGAGAGATAGTTATATCCAAATATCTAAAGGAGGAAACAGTAGATAATAGATTACCATCATAATAGAGAGGCAATACTTTAGGTACTTCGCGCTTGTTTCTCTGATAGAAAACCATAGCTTTTGTCTTTTCAGTGTTTACACGCAATGAATTCTTGTAAGACCAAGTTTTCAAATCGGTAAGGACGTCGTTAAGCGTAGATATCATTTGAAGAGCACCAGAGCTGGCGGCTATGAATGTTACGTCATCAGCATATAAAATTATCCGAAAAGATGTGCGAGGTGTTAAAGCCAAGGGTAAATCATTTATGAACAAGGCAAAGAGAAGAGGAGAAAGTATTGAACCCTGGGGAACACCTAAGTTTCTTTTCAACAAATGGGAAGATGTTTCAACATAGGTAAGAAAATAAGTTTTGTTAGAAAGAAAGCTCCCCAGCCATTCTAACGGGAGTCCACGTATACCATAGAAATTGGATAGTTTATACAGGAGAAGATCGACAGGTACCGAATCAAAGGCCTTGGCAAAATCAACATACACCGCAGCTGCAAACTTGTTAGAAGCCATTTCACGCGAAGTGAATTCTAAAAATTCATAACAGGCGGTTTCAAAGTTTCTATTGGGCACAAACCCATGCTGACAAGTAGTAATTAAAGCGTTTTCATGGACATATAGCGACAATCGTTGGTAGAACAGTTTTTCAAAGAGTTTGGCGAATATTGGCAAGGCGGTAATTGGTCGATAATTCGAGAATAGCGAGGGGTCACCCTTTTTGAAAATCGGGGTAACTCTAGCTATCTTTAATGCTTCCGGAAAGATACCTGTTGAAAGCGACTGGTTGAATATAATGGTGAGAGGATAAGACAGCTCTCGGTAAAGAAAAATCACAGCGTCAGATGGAAACCCCAGAGGATCAAGGGACGTAGACGACCTTAGAACGAGAATAGTGTTACTAACCTCCGCAGCGGTGGTTGGAACCGCAAAAAAACTTGAAACAAAGTTGCGAGAGAGATTATCCGAAGTCTCATTGCCAAAGTTAGACGGACCATCATAACTTGGCAGTAAAGATTGCAAAACAAACTGTGAGAGTCGAGCTAGAGATCTGATCATGCTGCACAAATGGGGACTGTGAGGAGTGCACGCCAGACGATAAATTTTTTAAAACGCTCCATTTATCTTTGTTTGAATGAAGGCGGTCGAACAACTTATCAAAATAAATATATTTGGCCTTCCTAATCTGTTTCCTAACAGCGTTGGACCAGTCTTTAAATCGTTTAATGTTTACCGCAGTAGGTTCACGACGGGCTTTCAAGTAATAATTATTCTTTTTCTTAACAGCCAGCAATATGCTGGGGGTAATCCACGGCTTCCGAGCTACGCTATCAGCCTTATTCCTGTTTAGCACACGTCTATAAGGCAGATATCGACCGAACCCAAGGTTTACGTGATTTAGAAAGGTGTCAAACAGCATATATGTAGAATAATGGCACAAGTCATTAACGCTAGCATTTTTTATATTGATGCAGTTTTTATATGCAAAAGCACCACCAATTGATGAATTTTTACTGAGCAGGAAGCTTGGTCACCACAAAACCATGGTTGTCCTTCCAATAAGTCTCTGCCTCTAAGGCATTAAACATTTAACTACCTGGGCTGGATTTATAATAGCTCTTGGTATTTCATAAAATATGCAGCATCTATCAGGGTTAGTTCTTATAGGTGCGTTGATAATGTTTGTAGTAGCAACAATGTTAGGTTGGAGACAGAATGTGGCTGGAGTGGCGAAGGAATTTGTGCAACAACTATCCTTTGTTCATTAGTCATGCACCAACGAGAACTAACCCTGATAGATGCTGTGTGCTACTCCCTGTCGACGTCGATTTCGGCAGCATTTTTTCCCTATGTAGAATACATTACTGGCAGTCTGCGGACGAAATGGTTCGTTTTCACCCCGTTCTTTTTCCTTTATCCTAGCCTTCTTTCCCCGTCTGCGCCTCTCCTTTCGTTTCGCTCTGCTCCTTCACCTCACATTCTTCACGTTCGCTTGCACGATACTTTCCTGTCTCATTTCACCATCTTATTTTTCTTACTTCCTCTCTCTTCTTCAACTTTTCCGCTTCCGTGTGATGGATCGAGTAATATACTTTCCGGGATGAGTAGATTTCGTCACAGATCAGTGTATTTGATAACAAATCGCTTGACATACTTGCCACGCCTGAACGCGGCGACGCCCGCGAATTCCCATTATTACTCATCATTAACAGACTAAAACAGTGGAAATGTCTGAAGTTTATGCGTACAAGATTTGTGAAAAGTACTTTGTTTATTATGCTTCAGGTTAACCTCACCAATACACACAGAAGTCGCTGGGGCTTTAACTCTGACATATTCAGGCATTAATGACTCTCAGTCCATTACACTGTCCCCACGAACTTAGGCAATAAATTCATTGCTACCGACATTTCTCTCCTCAAGATCTCACCCTGTGCCTTGCTTACAATATTTCCATTATTTATTGTAGCGGCACACCGATCGCTGATTCTTGATCAGATCGTTTATTTGAAGAAGATTGAGTAGCTTGGAAATATCCCCCCTAAAAATGACAAATTTTTCCCTTCAATTCTCTAATTCGTCTTCTACTACTACTTTCCCAATTTAATTTCCTTTGCTTACAAGTCTCATCAGTGCTGATTTGGTTATTATTTCCATATACCAAGATCTTTTCTTTCTTCTTCTAACTCGCTTTCTATTATAAAAAAATAAATGTATCTTAATAGCAGGGTTGTAGTTCTTGTATTACTGTATTATTATAAATGAAGGACTTGTAAGTAATACTTTGATATAAAGTTATTTATTCAACATTTAGGTTTAATTAAAATTTCAATTCTAATCAGAGTACTTTTAATACCTATTAACATTTCTTTTAATTCTCCTTCCCAATGAGTTGGCGAAGGTGCTTCATTATTAAATGTACTATCACCGTTAATTGGAGAATTAAAGCAATCATTATTCTTTTCCTTTTTACTAGTTCTTTTAACTCTACCTCTGTGCTGTTGTCCCTATGAGGGGTGAGAATATTACCTTTGTCTTACTCCACCTCACTCCTCCATACTTTATGAAAACCTGTAACTTCCTTACTTCAAGAAGTATTATGCTTAACAGACTTTACAATCACATTAGTAAGAACAATTACTCTGTTAAACATTGGATGACTATACTGTTCCATAGGCCTATTAATTTTCTCAAAATTTATATAATAGCCATTTATGGACATTAAGCCTTGCCCTAAACTCATTTCTAGATTTTGGCCAGTCTCAATAGCTTGAATTCTGCTCTTAGGCTAACATTCAACTACCCGTTTGCTGTTACGGAGCTGTTCCTTTGCAAACATAAATGAATTATTGGCTCAATTCGAAGCCTAGCTCGCTCACACAAACTATCTCAATTTCACAGCATATCATGATTCCGGGACCTTTTAGTATGATATCACTCTGTCCAAGATCAATTCACTTTTGAGCATATTCGATCGATTAGTCTGCCTGTTGTGGCTTTTGTACACTCACGACTAGGACTACGATTGAGATTAGTCTTCCTGCCCGCCGTGACCGTTGCACGCTCGCTACCATGACTGTAACGCACAATAGTAGGATAAATTTCTGGTTGACCATCAAGAGTTCTCAGTATGTCCAGCTCTCTTAGACTGGAAATCTATTGCCACAGTCTGTACATGGTCTGTTACCATGCGCCACACTTTTGTCATGGTTATTTACAAAATAACGCAGTGCAAATAGCGAACAGAGGAGATGGTCATTATAATGAAACAAACAATGTTTATTTAACATCCAAAAAGTTACAATTGCTTAAAATAAATCAAATTAGTGTTTAAGCTAAAAATTCATCAAATGGCCATTGGAGCAAAATAAGCAAACAGTCAGTCAGTTAAAATTAAAGGAAGGCATATGTTAAATCACCAGGCCCTATGCTTAATTCAAAGTCCATGTCGTTTGTCTCTTTACGATGACTGCTGACAATGGAAAAATTCAGATTCAACCTCCAATTCATGGAACTGTCGCTTTCGGAGCACACTATACTATGGCACTTGTAGGCTTATAGAAATAAGATTATCCGTTATACATAAATCACTAGAATTATTGGATACAACACACACATGCAGTTGCATGGTCCTCGTTTTCTTTTTTTTTAACGAAGTCGGGACCAGGGTAGAACACTTTAATATCATGCCAATCCTAAAGGGGATGAACAATGGCACAAGTCATTAACGCTAACATTGTTTATGAATTTTTACTGAACGGGAAGCTTGGTCACCATGGTACCCTGGTTATCCTGCCAATAAGCCTCTGCCCACAGGGCCTGGCTTAGTTTTCGTCTCGTACTTTTTTCTTTATCCTAGCCAAGGTCTGTGTAACAAGGTCTCGCCATGCGCAGGACCCAGTCACGTGGCCTGACGTCATTGCCACCGTTAGATGATTGCGTACCTGCGTGTTAGCACTGTCAGTTTTGTTAAGACCTAATTATTTATTAGAGAAAGGAAAATAAACCAGTTTCGAATTTCAAATTTATGCTTAATATGAATAAAATGGTACAAGATTTATATAAAAAAAATTAAATATGTTCCACTAGCAATCATACATAAAAAAAAGAAAAAATGAATAATGAAAACATTCCTTTTTAAATATTTCAATTAGTAACTTATTTATTTTCTTTTCCTTTTTCTTTCTATTCACATCCGACCAATTTTTTTTGTAACTCTCTAATTCTAATATAGATTCTAAATCGAATATATTTTTTAACAACTTCAATAGGAATTTTTTCATTACTTGGCAATGAAGTATAAGCAAGATTGCAATAATAGAAATAATATTTTCATCTTTCTAAATCCCCTTTCCGACAAAATTTTCAAATACAACATTGCATTTTAATGGAATGAGTAAGTCATCTGATGGATATATTACAGTTTTTATAAATTGGTTTCATACATCTTCCTGAGTTACAACAAGGCCTACAATGAACAGGCTTTGGTTACAAGCACCTTCAGACGGATGAATTCTGGGCAAGTGTGTTTAATCTTGTCGCAGGCGTCGTGCGCATTTTTTATCGGATGAAATCTGTGCGCGCAGTTTCCGTGTAGATGCGTTTGAGCCTTAAGGCGTAGGGTTTATTGTTCTCGAGTCCACCTGGTAGTGGGTTCGAATCCCGCAGTGGGCATGGATGTTTGTGTTTGTCCCGGGCTGCGTACAGATATAACTTGTGTGAAAGGCGCAAAATGACCTTAGTAGTCGACGCCAAAAATTCTAATAAACCAACCAACCAACCTATCTATGCCTCTCCTCTCATTTAGTTTTGCCCCGTTCCTTCGCCTCACATTCTTCACGTTCGCTTTCACGATAAATTCCCTGTGTCTCGTTCGCCATCTTTTTATTCTCACGTCCTCTCTCCCTCAGTCCTTCTGTTTCCGGATGATAGGTCGATGTAAATATACCTTCCGGTATGAGAAGAAATTTCATCACGCGTTTGTGTATTTGATAAAAAATCGCGTGACATGCTGCCACTCCTGTCGTTTCTGTTTGTCTGGTTGCTTTGAATTTTTTGTTGCGTGCCTTCTCGTCGATTGTACGTGCTGATACAATGACCGTTAAGAATCCCAAGATAATAAACCATTAAGGAATGGCATAACCAAGTACCGAAAGGTTAAACTAAAACATTCGCGGAACTATATTTTTAAACAGCCCTATGTTAACATTGTAAGTTTCAAATGGACCATAATGATACCATGAAACCACGTACCTTTGAAATAAATTCAACTATCATTAATATTACGTTATATTCATTTATGGCACATCATTCCAAGTTGTTTGATATATTACATGCCATATTTTAGCATTGAAAGTTCTAATGAACCATAATGGTTCCACTAAACCAGGTTCCTTGAAAAAAATTTGGACTACCATTAATTTTACGTTATATTCATTCATGACACTTCATTCCAAGTCGTTTGATATATTACATGCCATATTTTAGCATTGAAATTCCAATGAACCATCATGGTTCCACTAAACCAGGTTCCTGTCTGTAACTCTAACTCCTCCGAAGCTATGAAAGATTTTCAAAATCTGTTTTCGTCAGTCGATGAATATGGTTCATGGCACGAATCAGTTATAAATATTATCTAAATCGGTTAATTGGCACGTGCACAAATGGTACCTCTATTTTCCCGGCAGCAATTTTCAATGGGAAGAATTATTAAGTAACATATCAAACAAATTGTAATGACGAGATAGAAGCGGTTATTCATAACTGTTTTCGTCAGTCGATGAATATGGTACATGGCACGAAAGAATCACAAAAATTATCTAAATCCGTTCAATACCATGTGCACAAATGGTACCTTCACAACCCCACTAAGCAATTTTCAATGGGAAGATATATTAAGTAATATATCAAACTAATCGTAATGACGAGATGGAAGCGGATATAAATTACTATTTTCGCCAATTAATAAATGTGGTTCCGGGAATGAACCATTTTGAAAATAGTTGAAATCGAAACAATGGCACGTGCTCTAATGGCACCCTTTTGACACCCTCAAATGTTTTCAATGCTAAAATATGCAATATATCAAACGACTTGGAATGAGGTGTCATGAATGAATATAACGTAAAATTAATGATAGTCCAAATTGGTTTCAAGGAACCTGGTTTAGTGGAACCATGATGGTTCATTGGAACTTTCAATGCTAAAATATGGCAAGTAATATATCAAACGACTTGAAATGATGTGTCATGAATGAATATTACTTAAATTAATGATAGTACAAACTGGTTTCAAGGAACCTGTTTAGTGGAACCATTCAGGTTTAGTGGCACCATTATGGTTCAATGGAACTTTCAATGATAAAATATGGCATGTAATATATCAAACGACTAAGAAGGATGTGCCATGACTGAATATTACGTAAAATTAATGATAGTCCAAATTTGTTTAAAGGAACCTGTTTTAGTGGAACCATGGTGGTTCATTGGTACTTTCCATGCTAAAATATTGTATGTGATATATCAAAGAACTTGGAATGATGTGTCATGAATGAATATAACGTAAAATTAATGATAGTCTAAATTAGTTCCAAGGTACGTGGTGTAATATTATCTTTATGGCCCATTAGAAACTTACAATGTTAACATAGGGCTGTTTAATAATATAGTTCCGTGAATGGTTTAGTTTAACCTTTCGGTACTTGGTTATATCATGTATTAATTGGTTTATTATGGTTCATTGGAACTTTCAATGCTAAAATATAACATGTAATATATCAAACGGCTTGGAATGAGTTGTAATGAATGAATATAACGTAAAACTAATGATATTCGAAATTAGTTTCAAGTAACCTGGTTTAGATAAACTATTATGGTTCATTGGAACTTTTAATGCTAAAATATGGCATGTAATATATCAAACAATTTGGAATGATGTGTCAATGAATGGATATAACGTAATATTAATGATAGTTGAAATTATTTCAAAGGTACGTGGTTAAATGGTAACATCATAGTCTATTAGAAACTTCCAAAATTAACATAGGGCGGTTTAAGAATATAGTTCCGCGAATGGTTTAGTTTAATCTTTCCGTACTCGGTTATGTCATTCCTTAATGGCTTATTAAGTACCGAAAGGTGCTTTATGGTGTCAGTGTGGGGAAACGCGTCTGTTTGTCTGTCCGTTTGTCCGTCTGTCTGTGTGTTTTTAACTCAAACTCCTCCGAGGATATTGAAGGTTTTCAAAATCTATTTTCGTCAGTCGATGAATATGGTTCATAGCACGAACCAGTTACAAATATTATCTAAATCGGTTCATTGGCACGTGCACAAATGGTACCTCTATTTTCCCTCCTAGCAATTTTGAATGGGAAGATATATTGAGTAATATATCCAACACATCGTAATGACTAGATAGATGCGTTTATTCATTATTATTTTCGTCAGTCGATGAACATGGTATATGGCACGAACCAATCACAAATATTATCTATATCTGTTCAATAGCACGTGCACAAATGGTACATTTACGACCCCAAGTAGCAATTTTCAATGGAGAGATATATTAAGTAATATATCAAACAAATTGTTGCAACTCGACTCTCTGAATTTTGTAGTGTTGGGGGCAGGGAGTGTTTTGTAGTGTCTCTGGTCAATTTCTCTCACCGGAGACTCGGTGATTTGTGGATCAGAAGGGTGAATTCGATACTCTGTCCCTGGGACAGTGACGGGGGTAGGAGTCGTGGAGCGTCGCCCGGCTGTGGGTGGCCGCCTGGCCCGTGTGGGTGACCGGAGGGGGGTGTCCCGTGCCCTACCCAGATGTATTCTCAGGCGCTGATATGTGATGTTGGCTTTTCGTGAGATGACCACCAACCTTCGGTCACCCACCCGGGCCAGGCGGCCACCCACAGCCGGGCGACGCTCCACGACTCCTACCCCCGTCACTGTCCCAGGGACAGAGTATCGAATTCACCCTTCTGATCCACAAATCACCGAGTCTCCGGTGAGAGAAATTGACCAGAGACACTACAAAACACTCCCTGCCCCCAACACTACAAAATTCAGAGAGTCGAGTTGCAACACAAATCCTAATGACGAGATAGAAGCGGATATAAATTACTATTTTCGCCAATTAATAAATAAGGTTTCGGGAATGAACCATTTTGAAAATGGTGGAAATCGAAACAATGTCACGTGCTCTAATAATACCCTTATGACACCCTCAAAAATTTTCAGTGCTAAAATGTGGCATGTAATTTATCAAACGACTTGGAATGATGTGTCATGATTGAATATAAAGTAAAATTAATGGTAGTCGAAATTGTTTTCAAGAAACCTGGTTTTGTAGAACCATTATGGTTCATTGGAACTTTCAATTCTAAAATATGGCATGTAATACAGTGGTGTAAAAAAGTTTGGGACCACGTTGTATTTCTGGAAAAACATTTACTTGATCATAATAATTTATACAGTAGAATATTTTAACATAACTGAATTATTTTAGACAAAAAACTCGTGTCCATCTAACAAAAAGTCAAGAAAAATTAATAGAAAGACACATTTTGCTATTAGAACGTCAGGAAAAAGGTTTGAGACCTAGTTCTTCAAGCTTTTCGGGCGATATTTGGTCCCATGCTAATTGGATCCCTTGTTTCAGATCGGATACACTTTCATATTGTTTTCCTCCTGCATAAACCAATCAAACCATGTCACCCCACAGATTTTCTACTGGGTTAAGATCTGGACTGCAGGCAGGCCATTTTAAAACTGTAATGATGTTGGATTTTAACCAGTCCGAAGTTGTTGCTGATTTTTGTATTGGTGCATTGTCCTGTTGAAATACGAACTGAGGATCATTTAACTGGTCACGAAGAGGAAGGAGGAAGTTACCTAAGATGTCTTGATAGTGAGTCGATTTACTTCTTGGACTAACAAATGCTAGCTGTGATTTTGCTTGTTGTGTGAAAGAAGCCCAAATCATCACAGATCCCCCGCCTTGAATACGTCGTGAGAGTAGTTGTGGTTGTTGTTGCAATTCATGCCAATAGAATTGAATACCGTCTGGCCCGTCTAAATTAAACTTCTTTTCATCACTAAATGCGACATGGTTCCACAGTTGATTATCACCAATGTACTGCTTGGCAAATTTGAATATGGCTTCTTTGTGTTTTGCTGTCAACTTCGTCCGTGCTTTCATTTTGATGAATTTGTAGTTTTCTGATGATGATAACACATTTCTAACGGTTCGTGGATGAACAAACAAATGACGTGAACGAGTAATGATGGTGGAAGAGGCACCTGTAAAGTAGCCATTCTCAAGATTTGCCTTTCAGTTCTGGAACTGAGCTTTTTTGGCCGGCCAGATCACTGTTTTGTGCCATACAGATGTGGATTTGCTAGATAATTATGGACTACAGTTTTTGATTTTCCAATTAGCCTAGCAATTTCTTGCTCAGACTTTCCACATTGTCTGAAAGCATCAATTTGACTTTTTTGGTGATCAGTGAGCTGTTTTCCCGAACCAATCTTGAAAAATGCACTTTGCAAATGCTAAGGTAGTTTCCACGTACGAAAAAAAGATAAAACTATTCAGAGTACGTGCATTTGCATTGACTTTTCCATTCTGGTCTCAAACTTATTTCCTAACCCTCTAATAGCATAATGCGCCTTTCCCTTAATTTCTTGCTTACTTTTTCGTAGTTGAACATACATTTTGCAGACAATGCTCAGAAAGATGTGGACTATTCTATTATATGAACAAATTCATAATTAATTAAATTTTTTTCTAGAATCAAAGTGGTCTAAAACTTTTTTCCACCACTGTTTATCAAACAACTTGGAATGATGTGTCATGAATGAATATAACGTAAAATTAATGATATTCGAAATTGGTTTCAAGGAACCTGGTTTAGTTGAACCATTGTGGTTCATTTGAACTTTCAATGCTAAATATAGCATGTAATATATCAAGCAACTAGGAATGATGTGTCATGAATGAATATAACGTAAAATTAACGATAGTCGAATTTGGTATCAAGGATCCTGGTTTAGTGGAACCATTATGGTTCATTAGAACTTTCAATGCTAAAATATGGCATGTAATATATCAAACAACTTGGAATGATGTGCCATAAATGAATATAACGTAATATTAATGATAGTAGAATTTATTTCAAAGGTACGTGGTTTCATGGTATCATTATGGTCCATTAGAAACTTCTAATGTTAACATAGGGCAGTTAAAAGTATAGTTCCGCGAATGGTTTAGTTTAACCTGTAGGTACTTGGTTATGTCATTCCTTAATGGTTTATTAAGTACCGAAAGGTGCTTTATGCTATCTGTGTAGGGAAACGTGTCTGTCTGCCAGTCTGTCTGTCTGTCCGTTTGTCTGTCTGTAACTCTAACTCCTCCGAGGCTATGAAAGATTTTCAAAAACTGTTTTCGTCAGTCGATGAATATGATTCATGGCACAAACCAGTCACAAATATTATCTAAATCGGTTCACTGGCACGTGCTTACATGGTACGTCAATTTTCCCGCCAAGCAATTTTCAATGGAAAGAATATTAAGTAATATATTTAACAAATCTTAATGACGAGATAGAGGGGGTTATTCATTACTATTTTCGTCAGTCGATAAATATGGTACATATCACGAAAGAATCACAAAAATTATCTAAATCCGTTCAATAGCACGTGCACAAATGTTACCTTCACGACCCCACCAATCAATTTTCAATGCAGAGATGTATTAAGTAATATATCAAACTAATCGTAATGACGAGATGGAAGCGGATATAAATTACTATTTTCGCCAATTATTAATTATGGTTCCGGGAATGAACCATTTTGAAGATGGTTGAAATCGAAACAATGGCACGTGCTCTAATGGTATTCTTTTAAAACCCTCAAATATTTTAAATGGTAAAATATGGCATATATGATTAGCCTTGGAATGATGTGTCAGGAATGAATATAATGTAAAATTAATGATAGTCGAAATTGGTTCCAAGGAACCTGGTTTAGTAGAACCATTATGGCTGATTGGGACTTTCAATGCTAAAATATGGCATGTAATATATCAAGCGACTTGGAATGATGTGTCATGAATAAATATAATGTAAAATTAATGATAGTCGAAATTGTTTTCAAGGAACCTGGTTTAGTGGAACCATTATGGTTCATTGGAAATTTCAATGCCAAAATATGGCATGTAATATATCAAACGACTTGGAATAATGTGTCCAGAATGAATATAACGTAAAATTAATGATAATCCAAATTGGTTCAAAGGTACGTGGTTAATGGATCATTATGGTCCATTAGAAACTTGCAATAAAATCTGTCTCAAAAGTATAGAGACTTTGCAAAAACTGTTATATTAGCACATCAGTAAATTTTTTGACCATACTAAATAAAACACTATTTATTCACACTGTGAACATGATTATTACATATTTTCAAAAATAAATAGCTTTTCGTTTTTTTATAAAAAAATATTTTGAAATAATCAGTGCAAAAAAAGTGTCTCAAAAGTATAGAGACTCACTTAATTAAACAACAATGTTCAAGCCATGTTCAAATAAAGTTACCATTGGACTTAATTACTTGAAACACTCTATCTTTCATTGATGAGATCAAGTTTTGAAGAAGACTTGGATCCAAATTAAACCAAACCATTTCGATTTAACTTTTCAATTCTGCAATGGAAGAGTACTGTCTACCGTTTGCATAAATTTTGTGTGTCATCACTGCCCAAAGGTTCTCAATAGGATTCAAATCTGGACTTTTGGCTGGCCACTTCATCACATTGATACCCTGTGCTTCAAACCACTGGTTTGTTGACTGCGATTTGTGTATACTAGCATTGTCCTGCTGAAAAATGCCATTGTTCCCAACCAAAAAAGACATGAAAGGTACCAAGTGGTTTTCTAGGGTTTCTTGGTACTTTAAGGAGTTTGTCTCCCAGTCAAAAATGCCAAACTGGTAGTCCCATTGAAGGAGAATCCATTCCACACCAGCGCACTTCCACCGCCTTGCTGGCTGCTATAAAAGGATTCTGGTTCTTTCCTCAAATCATGCCCGTAAAATGCATTTCCATCGGGACCATCCAGGTTCCACTTCTTTTCATCAGAAAAAATTACAGAAAGCCACTCATCTGTCCACGACATACGCTCCCGAGCCCATTCCAATCGAACTCTTGGTTAGACGTGGTTTTGTCTTCTTCCTGGTGTAAGCAAGTACAGGATTTGCTTTAATACTTCTGTGTACAGTATCTTTGGATATTTGTCCACCCAATTCACGTGGTATTTTCAGTAAGGAATTTGTACCTGTAGCAGCAAGCCGGTAAATCTGACGCACATCTCGTTCAGTAGTGCTTGTTGGCCATCCTGTTCTCTTCTTAGCTTCACATATCCGTTTCTCTGCAATGATTTTGTGTACAACAGGCTTGGTACTTCCAATTTCAGCAGAAATTTCTCTAACTGTCTTGCCATTTGCTGTCAACCTCCAGATTTCACTTACATTGTATTTCATCTTTAGAAATGTCTTTTCCACCATTGTCACTCTTTATTGTGCAGAAATTAAATACAAATTATAACTTACTTTATAATTTGGACTATTCCAAAGGGTCAATTTTATTTAAAACAGGTTATGACCATTCAGTTTGGAGGTGAGTCTCTATACTTTTGAGACACTTTTTTGTACTGATTATTTCAAAATATATTTTTGTAAAAAAACGAAAAGCTATTTATTTTTGAAAATATGTAATAATCATGTTCACAGTGTGAATAAATAGTGTTTTATTTGGTATGGTCAAAATATTTACTGATGTGCTAATGTGACAGTTTTTGCAAAGTCTCTATACTTTTGAGACAGACTTTATTAACATAGGGCAGTTTAAAATATGGTTCCGCGAATGATTTAGTTTAACCTTTCGGTACTTAGTTATGTCATTCCTTAATGGTTTATTAAGTACCGAAATGTGCTTTATGCTATCCGTGTGGGGAAACGTGTCTGTCTATCTGTCTGTTGTCTGTCTGTCCGTCTGTCTGTCTGTCCGTAACTCTAACTCCTCCGAGGCTATGAAACATTTTCAAAATCTGTTTTCGTCAGTCGATGAACATGGTTCATGGCACGAACCAATCACAAATATTATCTAAATCGGTTCATTGGTACGTGCACAAATGGTACCTCAATTTTCCCGCCAAGAAATTTTCAATGGGAAGACATATTAAGTAATATATCAAACAAATGGTATTGACGAGATAGAAGGTGATATTCATTAATATTTTCGTCAGTCGATAAATATGGTACATGGCACGAACCAGTCACAAAAATTATCTAAATCCATTCAATAGGACGTGCACAAATGGTACCTTCACGACGCCGCCAAGCAATTTTCAGTGGAGAGCTATATTAAGTAACTAGAAGAGGTACCCGGCGTTGCCCGGGATAATTACACTTGTAGGTACCCGGGATTCTCTTTGGTGGCATTACGATAGGTGTGAATTAGTATGGTTCCTACGAACGATTATTAAATAGCACAACACAGATAAATCGTATGCTTTTTTGGTTTGACGATTCGAGTTGATGAACTGCTCAAACGTGCCAAACACAAGCACAAAAAAACACACAGTTTCCCAATCGTCTGAACGCTTGTTAGGGAGCTGAAGGAAGACACGTGTATCTCGTTTGCCTCATCGAGAGATACTGCCCTATCTATATCGTCTATTATATCCATTTCCTGTTCATTGTTAATAATTCTTGGAAACTAATGTTCTGTCATTGCATCATCATTTTATGTTCATTGTTATAATTCTTTGAATAATTTCGTGCTCATTGTTATTGGTGAATTGCGCATTGAGACTATTGTTGATGCGAACACGACGGGCCTATTGTAAAAACTTTGCCTTGCATTGTTGGTCATGAGATATGTTACTGGTCCGAGCGTAGTGTGAATTGCGTGTTGACACGATTGTTGATACCTATTGTTGCACAAACTTTGCCTTGCATTGTTGTTCATGAAATATTTCTCATTAATTCGCCCTGCCATAACCATGATTATCGATGTTTTATAAATAATTATTATTTTTTCGAAATCTGAGGTAGACAGTGACCTTCCTCATGCTTTGAAGGTCATGTATGCGAAATTTTATCAAGATCGGAATAAAACTGTATATATAGATATAAGATAGATATATCAAACAAATCGTAATGACGAGATTGAAGCAGCTATAAATTACTATTTTTGCCAATTAATAAATAAGGTTCCGGGAATGAACCATTTTGAAAATGGTTGAAATCGAAACAATGGCACGTGATCTAATGGCACTCTTATGACACCCTCAAATGTTTTCAATGATAAGATATGACATTTAATATAACAAACGACTTGGAATGATGTGTCATGAATGAGTATAATGTAAAATTAATGATGGTCGAAATTGGTTTCAAGGAACCTCGTTTAGTGGAACCATTATGGCTTATTGGAACTTTCAATGCTAAAATATGGCATGTAATATATCAAACGACTTGGAATGATGTTTCATGAATGAATAAAACGTACAATTAATGATAGAAGTAATTAGTTCTAAGGAACCTTGTTTAGCGGAACCATTATGGTTCATTGGAAATTTCAATGCTAAAATATAAACGACTTGGAATGAAGTTTCGTTAATGAATATAACGTAAAGTTATTGATAGTCGAAATTGGTACCAAGGAACCGGTTTACTGTAACCATTATGTTTCATTGGAACTTTCAATGCTAAAATAGGGCATGTGATATATCAAACAACTTGGAATGAATATAACGTAAAATTAATGATAATCCAAATTGGTTCACAGGTACGTGGGTAATGGATCATTTTGGTCCATTAGAAACTTATAATATTAGCATAGGGCGGTTTAAAATATGGTTCCGCGAATGATTTGGTTTAACCTTTCGGTACTTAGTTATTCATTCCATAATGTTTTATTACTTCAGACACAATCTTAAAGCTGATAACTATTGTTTAAACCGTATACAAAATTTAGTACTTGGTTATCTCACACGAGCGCTTAAGCTCACCGTTGACAGTTTACATTAGTGAATGAAACTAACACGAATTATTTAATCTAGTTTTTAATTTAATCCTTGATTCATTCAAAAAAGATACAATAAAAATTTGGCCGGCGTGGAGGCTTATTAGTCAAGTGCCCTTTAAATTAACAGTTAGTGCGTGGTTTTCTCACTAGGTGCGTCTTTGAAGACCGTCTTTTAACAATGAAGAGCATACACGCAATTTTATCCGTTAAGAATAGGTCTGGAGTAATAGAGGAGGTCATGCTTTGTCGCAGCTTATGCTTCTTCTTGAAATGTTTGTAAGATCTTATTAAACAGTTTTTAAGTTATCATGCAAACGGCGAACGGCGGGATAAATGTAACAGACCAAGCGTGCATTTTATATGTAATTTTTAGCTAAATCTTCTAATAAGGTCGATTTTTGGAGAAAATGGGAAATGAAATTGGCATATAAGCATAAAAAGAATGTTGTACTTGATGGTTTGTTTCATTATTATAGACGAGATCGTTTTTGCGAACGCCTCAAGTGGCGAATAACTTATAGTACGAATATAAACCTCACTTAAATCGCTCAGAAAAATATGATTTCCATCAATCTACCCATTCAGCAATATTTACGCTTTAACAGATAGATAATACTGGAAAACTCATTTCGGTACAGACGGTAGTAGAGGTTGTCTGACGGTAAAATTATTTACTTGAAAAATAAAAACTTTTCTAAATGAAAATTTACTGTCTTGTTATATTCAGTTTTGCTGTCACAAATATTCTTTTCGCTTAAATTTACTGCCGAGTAAAAAAGATGAAGACAAACCACCTGTCGATACAAGTCTGAATAAATCAACATAGCGTAAAATTAAAAACAAAAATATTCATTCATATTTATTCTCGTGCACACTAAATCATTATTTCTTAAGAAATCAATACTTTTTATAAGTAGCATTTTTATTTAAGATGTCTAAAAAATGCTTCTGAAAGAAAACATGCACTTTTTGGCATTATTTACTACTTTTATCATTTTATTTTGCTGAACTCCTCGAAGTTATCAATTCGGCAAGAAACGCCAGCTAGAATGTTTTCACTTAGTATTCTGAACATTTTTTTTGCATTTCTTCATTACTTGTCGTTTGTGTATATTTTATTTGATCACACTCTTTTCTTTGATTGTCTTCTGATTGAAGGAATTCTAGCTGACGTTTCCTTTCTTTTCTTTTTTGTTCCGTTTTTTCTCTTTGATTCTTGTCTCTCTATGAGCTTTCGCTATTCAGATGCTAAGATAATGAAAGAAATCGAAAGAAAATGAAACAGGGATTTGTTAATAAAAGAAAAGTTTTAATTGAAATATTTCTAATTGAGTTATTCAAATAAAATAACTCTAGAAATTAATAAATTAGCCATTTTTTTCACTTAGAACATAAGAAAAGTGCTCATTTGCGCTTGATGCTTTTTTCAAGGGTTTGTAGATGCATGAGAAATTGGTGGACCGTTTAATATTAATTCATATGTTTAAAATATTTTTCGAAATAATGCATTAAAAGAAATATTATTACAAGTAATAATAAAAAAAAAAGCTGCGGTAAATGAACTAATATACTTTATAACTAATATATTTACGTAAGTAATATTAAACACATCTGCTTTTCAACGTTAGTACTGGGTGATTCAGTCAATTACGTACGAGTCTAATGGTTTATTACTCAGGAACTAATAAAACAGAATTGACCCATCAATTTAACAACAAGGTCATCTCCAACCGTTTCCCAAACCTCTTCAACGACGGATTTAGCTGGCCACCGACCAGTCCTGACCTTAACCCCTGTGACTTCTCTCTGTGGGGGTTTCTTAAGAAGGTGTTCAGCCACGCCCCAGCACCATGGAAAAGGTCCGCCAGGCAATCACCGAATCTTGTGCACTGGTTGACAATGAGATGAGAGTAGCACTGCCGCAAAACTGCATCCTCAGGCTTCGTCGTGTTGTACAGATTAAGTAGCACACACAGAGCATGTTCTTCATGAGGTGATAAATTCCAATGTGTAATGTGTACTGTAACATTCCTATGTTTATTAGCTCCTGAGTAATAAACCATTAGAATCGTACATCATTGATGGAATCATCCTGTAGAGAAAGTGAAAATAATGAAAAGAAAATTTTTAAAGAAATAAATAAATTTTTCTTAAAATTTGAGAATTAAATGAAGCAAAATCGTTGAGGTTTTTTCTTAAAATTTGAGAATTTTATAAAGCATGCGAGAATTTCAGTACAAACCAATTGAGTATGCGTGTTACTGCATTGCCAGCATGAAGATAATTATAATCATCGTTAGTGTATTCGCAATTAGGGAATGAGAGTTATATCAAGTTCTTTACAGCACTATGGAATTCGAGCGCCACAGTATCTCAGGCCCTAACTGAAAGTGAGCTGGTTGAATTGGTCATCGAAAATATGGCCGACTATTTAAAGGCAGAAGATTCAACCATCAGCGGTGCAGACCGAAAAAAAGCTTATAACATTGTGCACCGAATGGGAACCTATGCGTTCCGCGAGGAAACAAATTAGGAGCGGAGAAAAAAAAACACTAAGTCGAACGATAGCGATGACAAGAAGCTAGTACCTAGAGTGCGCCGACGGAAGTGGTGAAATTTCGATATTTTGGTTGCAAGCGACCAAATACGTCGCTAAGGAATTGTGACTGCCGCGGGCGTGCGGGCGACGGATCTCAATCTTAAGTTCAGGTACCTGGACTGGGACTGGGATTTGGGTATCTGTCTATGCTGGACGAATCCCCCCGCTTGATTGGATGGAGAAGAGCTTACTCGAAAAGAAAAATTAATGACTGAAGATTTATAAATTAAAAAAATTATTAAAAAGTTTTTTTTCTGCGTATGTCTTTAGGTTTCTTAGAAAAGGCTAATTCTGATCAGGAAGGCTGACATTCCAGCTCCATCCGTTCTCTGCCTTCAGCTCGCCTTCCCTTCTTCGTGGCTCGGAGTCGACTGCTCCCGATTCAGTCGCTCGCTCCGCTTTTAGCTCATTTCTTATTACCTTATCTATCTTTCTATATATATAAAGAAGGATGTTTGTGGGTCTGTTTGTTTGTTTGTTTGTTTCCTATGCAAATCTACATTTTATTCCGATCTTGATGAAATTTTGCATACTTGACCTTCAAAGCATGAGGAAGGTCACTGTCTACCTCAGATTTCGCCATCGTTAGGAGAATGGATAGTAATACTTAACAGGTACTGAGGACGGACAATAAAGATGATCTCAGACAAATCATAGTAGAAATAACCAACGTGAAAAAACTTAGAGAGAACCAAAAGGTGTCTTAAACGAATAGATTAGAATTTACCAAAGGATGGCAGTTGAAGCTCTCAATACGGACCTCCAAAGCTAAGGGGGTTAAACTCCTCACAAAAGAACCTCACGACGCGGTCAGCGTTAATACTCTCAGTTTGGGTTTTCGCTAGGGACGAGCTTTCGTCTGCAGGTGGGGGACTGTAGCACCCAAAAGAAATTTTTTTTATTGGGCACAGAAAAATATAAAAAAATTAGGAATAACCCAGAGTGATTGTTTGGATTCTTTTGGCTGCTTACAAGTTAAAGTTTTCTTAGAAAGGGAAAATGAACGGATATATATATTTAGAGAAGGACGAGACACAAAAACCCTGGAATACAATAATTAATAGTTATTAATAAAAATACAAAATGAATAAAAAATAAGATAAAATAAACAAAAATAATTAATCAAACATCAATAAAAAGCTGACGTTCGGATAGAGACTATCCTTTTTGCTTTGATAAAGGATAGTCTCTATCCGAAACGTCAGCTTTTTATTGATTTTTGATTAATTATTTTTGTTTATTTTATCTTATTTTTTATTCATTTTGTATTTTTATTAATAACTAATAATTAGAAAGGGAAAATTATTGCTGCGACCCCTCCTATTCCATGTTTGTTTCTACGATGCGAAAGGATTATGTTCTGCTTAGAAAAAATAAGAGAAGAAAAAATTAAGGATAAATTAGAGATGTTTAATAAAATAATGAAATAAAGATTTAAGAGAATTTCTAAAAGTGCAACGATTGTTGTGAACAACAATAGACTTACTAAAGAATCGCTGTGTGGTTTTTCCGTTGTTATGGAGCGTCCAGGACAGAAATCCTTAATACTAACGGCGAGGCTAACGACGGGGCCAACGAAATAACGGGCCCCAGCGCGGAAAAGTCACCTGACCAACTGGGTCTGAACAGCAATCCAATCTTCATTGTCTCCATCTTGGATTTTAACAATCAGTATTTTTTCGTTTGTTGGAAACAATGAAGGTTGGATTGTTGTTCGGACCCAGTTGTTCAGGTGACATTTCCGCTTCGAGGCCTGTCTTTCTCGTTGGCCTCGGCTAACGAGATATGACGATGACACATTTTCCATTGTTGCCTTTGTAATTCCGTGATAGCAGTGGCCTCTGGTGTATCAGGAAAAAGCAAAAGTATCGTTCAGATATCATTTCCTGCGAGCATCGCGAGAAACTGACGTCATTATGTAACATGCATAAATGACGTCATTTCTTTTCGCAATTTTATAGCCGTAGCCAACGAAAAAGACAGGCTATGGCGTGGAAAAGTCACCTGATTATCCTAGGCTGAATAACAATGTAACCCTCATTGTATCCATCTTGGATTTTAAGAATCAGTATTTTTTCGTTTGTTGAAAACAATGAAGGTTGGATTGTTGATCAGCCTACCATGGTCAGGTGACTTTTCCGCGCCAGGGCCTGTCTTTTTCATAGTCTACGTAAATTGCATTCATAAACTCTTTACTTTCAAATTTTGATTTATTTAATGTTGGCATTGGAATAAAGAATTGAATTAATAAAGAAAATATTGGAAATTTATTCGTGTTATTGTTAGATTAAATAAGAAAGTCATCTACGTATCTTACGAAATAAAATAGACACATTTAATAAAGAAATGAATAAAATACAATCAAAAATTAAAAATTTTTAAGAATAAATATTAATAAATACTAAATAAATGAATAAAATGCAATTAAAAATAATACATACACATTATTTACAAGCATAATGATTTTTCGATTGAAAAATGGAAGGAAAAATTCTGCGATCTGGATTCGTACCAGGAACCTCGACTATCATGGCCCGCAGATCAAGAATTTCTCCACTCCAAACCATCAGAAAGTTGATGAACTCACAAGTAAATAAACCATTAAGGAATGACATAACCAAGTACCGAAAGGTTAAACTAAACCATTCGCGGAATTATATTTTTAAACGGCCCTATGTTAACATTGGAAGTTTCTAATGGACCATTATGATAC
>JAHWFO010065490.1:0-10478 GCA_023313115.1 Rhysida immarginata
TGATGTTAGAATAAGAATATTCCATTATTTTGGGACGCAGTTGTATGCATACCAAATAGAAATAGGAGATCGATACATCGATTTCCGAGCTGGATATCACAGGACACTATTCAACTGTGGAATTATAAGCGTAGATGTCACAGGAGGTTCAAATTGTCCGAATCTTCGGAGAATTATTTAGCCTTTAAACTGGCGAGAAAAGATTTCAAGAATGCTCTTAATCGGGACTTTGTGGAGTACCATGCATCGATCGAAAATAGTCTCAGTTCTCAGGCTTCTACTTTCTGGGATGCTACTAAGAAATTGCTGGGTAGGAACCCGTCCGGTAAGCATTGGTCCAGTAATTGCACGATCAATGATATGGTCTCCCATTTTGAGAGTATTATGTGTAATGACTCTGATCTTTTACTTCCTGATTCCAGCTTGCCTTCCCATTGGGACCGTCTGCATGGCAAATTGAACTTACCCGGTATTTCTTTATCTGAGATTTCTAATCTTGCTATTAAAATTTCAGCTTCTAGAATGGTGCATCAGAACGGAATCCCGGATTATATTTTTAAGGGATGCTTGCCTGCGCTGCTCCACCCCTTTCACAAATTATTCAATTTATCCCTTTCGTCCAACGATTATAGACCAATTACGATTGTGACATTTCTGGCTAAGGTGTTGGAGACGTTTGTTGCTACTCAGCTGTCGTCGTTTATTGATTCGTACTTGCTTCAGGAGCTACATGGTTTTCGGAAGAATGGATCAACGTCTACTAATCTTGCTAGTTTTTTGCATTACCTGGTCTCTAATATTGATCATAGAAATCAAATTGATGTATTATACTTTGACTTTAGCAAGGCTTTCGACAGTGTCAACATCAAGCTGCTTCTATGTAAGCTTGGAAAGGTTGGTCTGTCTGATAATCTTCTCAGTTGGTTCACCTCCTTGCTAACAGGTCGAAGCTTCGTGGTTAAGAGCTTGAATGGAGTTAGTCCAGTTGGTAGGATTAGAAGTGGAGTCCCACAGGGGTCTCCTTTAGGCCCGGTTCTTTTTAATGTGTTTATTGTTGATATTAAAAGTTATATTGGAGAAAGTCGGGTGAATTTTTTACTTTACGCTGACGACTTAAAACTTTTTTCAGTTATCCGTAGTTGGATAGATTGTTGTAATCTTTCTCGGGCAGCTGATTCTGTTTCTCGATGGGCCACTGATAATGGACTCCATCTGAATGCTTCGAAAACTATTAATGTTACATATTCTAGGAAGGTTGTTGACTTCGAATATGATTATTCCTTGTTACAGAATAAAATCCAGCGTTGTAATAAAGTTAAAGACCTGGGCGTTATATTTAACTCGAGGTTAACGTTTTCTGATCATCTAGAATATGTGCTCGCTGAAACCAGTAAACGTTTAGGTATCTTGAAGCGTTTGAACAACTTTTTTACTAAGATCAAGACTTTTATCTTTCTATTTAAAATGATTATCTTACCGAAAATCTTATACGCCGTCTGGATTTGGTTTTCCGGGAATACCCAGTTATTAGAGTATCTGAGAACCAGGCTTCGTAATTTTGGTTTATTTATCGCTCGTGCTTTTCGTTTTTCTGATATAACCGCACTGGAGCCCATATTTGATCTTTCGCAAGCAATCAATAAGACGTTACTTAATACTCTGAGAAAGCTTATTCTTGGGCAGCTCATTTCACCTTGTATCCTCGAACTTATAGGCTTTCGTGCTTTGATTAACAATAGAAATCATCACGTCCTGCGGTTCCTTGGATCTTCCAGGACCAAGGTTATTACTCTTGATCCTGCTTTTAAATTAGTTAATTTATTTAATAATAATTCTAAGTTAATTGACATTTTTTGTTGACAACAGCAGGTTTTCTTCCTGCCTCTTAGTTTTTTAATTATAATTGTTCTTACCACTTGTTCAGTTTAGTTAGTTATTCTTATTCTGATACTTTTAATATCTTTTTAGGCTTATTCAGCTGAGCTTATTTTTGTTTTCTTGGTTGTTTTTTTTTTGTTCTGTCTCTTGATATTGAAATTTTTTTTTTTCTTTCTTGTATTTTTCTTAATTTGCATTTGTTATTTACTTTAATTGTGCGTCTGTTGTCCAATTTTATCCTTCAGTCTGTCTTGGTTTTCTCTTGTTTAGGTGTTTTGTTCTTTTTACCTAGCTATTTTATTTGTGTTTTTCATCAACCCTATATTAGGCTTCGGCCTATTGGGGACAACACGGGGCTTTTTCCCTCCGGTGTATCTGGTGAGATTCCCCCCGTTGTTGTTGCATTATTATTAAAATTATTATTATTATTATTATTATTATTATTATTATTATTATTATTATATATGTTTGTTGTAATTTTCTTTTCTTAATGATCCTGTTTTTGGGCAGCTGTCTTTTGGAGATTATCTTCATTATATAATGATTACTATTTATTATTTTACTAATGTTTGTTCTAATGTGTTATTATTTTGCTATTAATATTATAATAGATTGTTAAGTTTCATTATTTTTAAGTCTTTTTACATCTGGGACTAATTTTTTCTCTTCCTTTGTTTTTTGACTTTTCTGACCTCAGGCTCAATCTTGCCGATTATTTAATCGTGCAAGTATTAGGCTTGATGTTTCTTCTTTATTAATTTAGTTTTTAGTAACCCCGTTTTTGGGCTTTGGCCTGTTGGGGGGACTCTCTTTGAGATGTCGTACATTATTATTATTATTATTATTATTATTATTATTATTATTATTATGTCCTATAACGGCGCTGTCAAATCTGGGACGGTGTCACAGAACAAAATTGTCGAGTCAATCACTATCCATGAGAGTGGTGATTCAAAAATACACTCCCAGCAGCAGTTAAGGAAATCCAAACTACCTCCTCCTCTCCTGGGGACGGGGGTCAACACCACCATTAAAGCCATCGAAACCCGTTCTCGAACCACCTTTCGTAAATTCTTCATCTCGAGGTTGCATCCTGGCACTACAGTCCAACAGTTAGTAACTCATATATCTTCCTTTTCCACCTCGAAAATAGTGTGCTACTGCCTTAAAACCAAGTCACCGAACTATACCTCCTTTTACCTTTCTGTTCCTACAAGCGCAATTGAAGAATTTCAAACTGCTAATAACTGGCCAGCCAGTGCATTAATCCTACCATTTAGAGGAAGATTAAATCCTAACCTTATTTTGCTCCCTGGGCCACCAAATGGAAAAAAAAAACACAACAGGAGATTATCATACTACTAAAACCCAAAATACAGTAGATAGCTCTGAAGCGACCTACTCTACATCATTCCTGACAATTGAAGATATTTCTCAAGATTCCGGTGCTGTGCACTCCGAGTCTACTCCTACCAACGTCATCAACTATGTTCCTCCTCCTTTAATACAAAGTGCCACTAAAATCTCAGCATCGGAGTCTTTTGCTGATCGTTCACCAATCCACTAATGAAAATTTACTACCAAAACTGTAATGGTCTAAGAACAAAATCCACTCTTTTTCGTCAAAACTTATCTGCCAGGA
Source organism: Rhysida immarginata (assembly GCA_023313115.1). Lineage (NCBI taxonomy): Eukaryota > Metazoa > Arthropoda > Chilopoda > Scolopendromorpha > Scolopendridae > Rhysida > Rhysida immarginata. Next base: position 3,521 of record JAHWFO010065490.1, read on the forward strand.
ATTACGATGTCATCGCACTCACTGAGACCTGGCTACAAGAAAATGTTCCCAGTTCCGAATTTTTTGATGATAGTTATCGCGTGTTCAGATGCGATCGGCCCACGGACAATAGAGGGGGAGGGGTCGCTATTGCTATTCGTCGCTCCCTATCTTGCGTTCCTCTTCACTCCAATATCTCCAGAATTGATAATGTGTGGATTAAGGTTCGAGACAGTGATCATGGATGGACTCTTATCGGCTGCATTTACCTTCCGCCAAGTCTTCCTGCTGAAGACATCCGTACTGTCTTTGACGAAATTCTCGAACTTCTAATACACTTTCAAGGGAATATCATCTTAGTTGGTGACTTCAATATCAATACTCCATTAGGAGATTATTATTCAGTGCTTAATATTTGCTTAATGAACTGCTGACAACCTGTGATGTACGGCAATACAATGGCTTTACTAACTCTTCCGGAACTATTCTTGATCTTGTTATCTCTAACCTACGTCCATCTGTCCTGATTGAGGAAGACCCACTGGTGACAGTTGACAGGTATCATCCTGCTCTTCATATTTCTGCCTCATTAAATCTGGTCCACTCATCAAACCCTCCCTCTAATCTACGCTGGGATTTTTCCAAAGGGAACTATTTTCAGCTGTACGAGGATACCTCCCTTTTTGATTGGAACGACGTTTTCAGCAGTAATGATCCCGAAGATTCCGCAAACTGCCTTGTTAAAAATCTTACCGATATTGTTAGACGGCACATCCCCATGAAAACAAAACATAGTTCCCGCTCTAAGCTTAAATTCCCGAAGTGGTTTTCCTCCAACTTAATCAGTCTTATCAGGCGCAAAAACGCTTTGCATAAAATCTACCGGAAATCTGGAAATCCCAATGATTACGAACTTTACGCTAGTGCCCGACGTCATGCCAAGTGTCAACAACGAAAGGATCATCAGCACTATGTTCAGACGCTTGAACATAATCTTCGTTCTCAGCCAGCCTCTTTCTGGTCTTACATCAATAGCACCAGGAAATCTCATCAGCATCCTCCTGTAGGCATGACTGATGCTAGAGGCTACGACTCCACTGATGCGAGTGAGATTTGCGATATCTTTGCCACCCATTTTGCGAATGTTTCAAAACCTTACAATAATTCGGGTCATCTCTCCCTCCGTGGAAATGTTAACCCTAATATTGACGAGCCCATTATTCGCAATTCTCTCTCTACTGTGACTATCTCAGCTGAGGATGTTCTCTGAAGTATTCGTAGACTCAGGTCCAAGCGATCCTCCTCTACTACCGACATTCCCTCTTTCATTTATAAAGGCCTTGCCCCTCACCTTGTGGCCCCACTTCAACATATTTTCAGTCTTTGTATACAAAATGGCCACTATTCTTCCATTTGGAAGAGCACGATCATTGTTCCTATCTACAAATCTGGACTTGCTACATTACCCAACAACTATCGTCCAATCTCTCTTTTTCCCGTCATGGCAAAAATTTTTGATCGCATTCTTTATAAATATCTACTTCAGCAAATTTTGCCCTCTCTTCCTGCCTGCCAACATGGATTTCTTCCTGGGAGGTCCGTGGTTACCAATCTGGTTAGCTTCACAGAGGTGCTCATGAGCTCCTACGAGCAGCAGTGCCAGACTGACGCCATTTACTTTGACCTTTCCAAAGCTTTTGACACCGTCCAATATGATCGTTTATCTCATAAATTGTAACTCCTTGGTGTCAGAGACAGTTTTCTGGCACTCCTGAATTCCTACATTTCCAACGGACACAATGTGGTTCGCATCAACGGTCACTGCTCACGTCCCTTTTATCCGACCTCCGATGTCCCTCAAGGCTCCGTTCTCGGTCCTCTTCTCTTCAATGTTTATACCTCTGACCTTCCTAATCATATCTTGGATTCGGGTATTCTTATGTATGCTGATGACACTAAGCTCTTTAGTACCATCACTTGCCCTCAGGATGTTTTGCGTCTTCAATGCGACATTAATCGACTGGAAGCTTGGTGTCAGGAGAATGGGCTTAGCATTAATGGCTTAAAATGTGCGCACGTTGCCTTTACCAATAAAACGAATCCCATTTACAATGCTTATACTGTCACCAATGCTACTATTAAGACTGTCAATCAAATGCGTGATCTTGGAGTCATTCTTGACGATAAGCTCACTTTTAATCCGCAGATAAACCATGTACGCACTAAAGCTCTGCGTTGTGCAGGGGCAATTATGCGTCACGGACATACTTTTTCTACTCCCCAAACTTTTCTGTTACTTTATAAAAGTATTGTACTCCCGCAGCTTATGTACTGTAGTGAGGTCTGGAATGGTTGTAGTTCTCGATAGAGTGCAATCTATCTTCCTCCAGTATCTCAAACGAAAGTTCCCTAATTACGACAACCACCTTACACCATTACGTGACATCCGACTCCAAAGAGATATGACCTTTCTACGGAAGATCATCAAAGGATCCATTAACACAGACTTTGTACAAGGTCTCCATTTCTATGCTCCTATTCGCCGAAATAGGCAATCTGCTGCACTTTTCAAACCGCCACTTTATAAACATGCCCATGCTCAACGGTCAACGATCTACAGGATCCAATATGAATACAATCTGTACCATTCCGATTTTGATATTTTTTAATTACTTAATTATTTCCTTAAATAATGTAAAGATCTTAAGTTTTATTCTAATTTTATTTTGTAATTCCTTTTCAATGTTTGGCATTTCCATTTCTTTTGTTATTTGTACATGTATTTAGTCATATTTTATCTTACTACCTTTTTAATTTATTTTATTTTGCTATGCCATCTGTATTTTCTGCATAACACTGCATTGTTGCCCATGTTTTACAAATTTTTATTATTATTTAACTTCTTATTTTAAATCAATTTGTAATCAATTGTACATTTTATTTTCAGTCAAATTATATTGCTCTCTTTGTTAGTGTTACTTATCTCTTTATTACCCTTTTGGCAATTTGCAAGATTTATTAATCTTTTGTTTTGTGTACCTCTTACTGTTCTCTCTTGGCACATTGGTGCTATTTGAACGGCAATAAACTTGAATTGAATTGAATTATTATTATTATTGTTGTTGTTTGGGGAAACCAAACTCGGATCAAGTCCGGAAGCCAATCCCAGAGGCAGACCCAAAAGAGGGCCAAGCCCAAGGGACTCAAATGCAAGGGAGGGAAAGTTACGCACGCGTGGGAGTATTGATGTTTAGGTGTAGGAATTTCCTTATTATTATTATTATTATTATTATTATTATTATTATTATTATTATTATTATTGTTGTTAAAATTTATTATCATAAATAAAAATATTTTTTTAATATTTAATATTTTCATAAATAACTGTTTAGATTATTGAAATATTATAATCTTGAATGAATGAATGAAATTGTTTATTCCTGAAGGGAAATCGAGATCCGAAACTGCTTATGGCACCAAGGCTGGATTGAAATACATAAAGCCACAATACCAAAAATGAGCCAGGAACAGTTAAAAACATCAATATCCAAATCGTCCAAACAATAAACACATTATTTTTTTATCTGAAAAAGATACACAAAAACCTCTTTTTTCCTAATATGTCTTCCCAATCTGCCCATAAGCCCAACACGCTGTAGTGCCCGGGGAATAACTCCATCTACTTGGGGTCCAAATATGCATTTGCTATCAATGATCATTTGCTATTCCTAAGTCTTTAATTTGATGTACCCTATTATTTTTCTTCTTTATCTTGAAAGAAAATGGGGTTGGTTTTCTTTGTAAGAGTCATCATTTTTCTTTTGGATAAATTATATTTTAATCCATTTTTTTATACAAAGTGCATAAGCTGTCAACATCTAACTGTAGCTCATTTTGTCAATATGTGAGTTGATTTCTCTTGATAATTTTATGTCGTCAGCATAAAGTAGATTATTCATTTTTAATTTATATGTAAGCTCATTTATAAATATTATAAATAAATAAGGTCCCAACGGACTAACCTCAGGGATTCCTATTGTTTGTTTATATCCTTCCTTATGTACAGGGTGGTTATAAAATAAATTCGCCTACTCAGAGCTCTCTAGAGCCCAATCTAATGAACCGATTGTGATGCAAATTGAAATGTAGGCTATTCAGACCATGGGGGAGAAAATTCCTGAGAGAAAAAAATTAGTGCAAATTCCACCAGGTGAAAATGTGGCGCTGTGGAATGACAAATGGGGATTTTAAAACTAGTTTTATTGTTTTAAACAAGCAGGCAAGGTTTTTGTTGGATTATAGCATATGTTCGTTCTCAATATCGGCCTTATTAGCAGAAAGTTTATGCAAATTAGAAAGTCAACATAATCAGAATGGAACAGATTGGTAAAGATACCTATTCATTCATTACGTTCAGTGAAAAACTTTCACAAAGGATCATGGTTTTAAGCAAGAAAGAACGCGCACTGTTGTTAAAGTTTTTTACCAGAATGATACCAGCAGTCCAGCTGCATTGCGAGCATATCGTCGTCTAAAAGGACTGCGAAGAGGGTCCATGTCAGATACTGGGTAGCGAAAAATGATAAAGAAATTGGAATCGACTGGCGATTTGGCTGTCGCACCAGGAAGAGGACTGCGAAGATAGCAGACGAAGTTTTTGAGGACGAGGCTGTTGCAGTGGGGGACAGAGCTTCCTTTCTCTTCTCAACATTCTGCAACAAGTGCTCGAGCAACAGCACGCGAACTGTCCATCCCTGCTTCAGTGATTTGCTTATCGATTTCTGGAGAGGATAATTGTTGATGACCTATGGCCGTGGAACATTCTATGGTCAGACGAAGCACATTTCACTCCAGAAGGAACGGTGAACACGCAGAACTGCCGCATATGGGGTCTTCGCTCCCCCATGTCGTGCATGAAAAGCCATTGCATTCTGAATACGTGACTGTGTGGTATAGATTTACCGCTGATTTTATTCAGGCCCCTTTTTCTTTGAGGAAGTGATACAACGAGGTCCTGTAAGATGCTCTGTGACAAGTGCACGGTCTTGTGAACTTCTTTCACAGTGTGTGATTCTTGCCTTGCCAGAACGACGATGTTTGGAAACCACTGTCTTCGTTGCAAGATGGAGCACCTCTTCATACGTATTTGTCGACAACTGAAAGAACTGCTTCGTGCCAATTTTGGTGATGATCGTGCGATCGCCAAGATCAGCATTAGACTTAGAAATTTTCCAGATGCGTGGCCTCCACGTTCTCCGGATTTGAACCCGTGCGATTTTTGACTCTGGGATATTTGAAAGATCGGGTCTATCAACAAAGCGTACGGACTGTGCCTGAAAGCCAACATTAGACGACATATCTCAGACATTTCCCGGGAGACACTTCATACAACAATTGATCATGCGATGCTACGCTTCCAACATGTCACTGACGCAGGGGGTGGACATATTGAACATACACTGAACTGAAGAGTAGCCACCCTTCGCCGCTATAACTGCTGCTAGGCGTCGTGGCATGGACGCAAGAAGTGCGCGGTATGTGTCCGATGGTTGGCAGTCCATTCCGCTTGAAGCGCTGTCCACCGAGCTTCGAGAGTTATAGGTGGAGGGTCCAGATCCGTACATGGCGATCCAAGTGCTCCGACAGATATTCGATTGATGTCCGGCGAATTAGCGGGCCAAGGGACGTGCCTTGTGGCAGGGTGCATTGTCCTGCTGGAACACACCATCACATTGGGGGAACATCGTGAGCATGTTCGGGTGCACCTGGTCCGCTACGATTGACAAATAGCCATAGGCATTCAAATTGCCCTCTAGACGAATCAGTGGACCTAACTGCTCCCAACAGAAGATCCCCCACACATGCACACTACTCCCACCAGCCTGTTTCCGGCCCACAATAGCCTCCTGCAGTCTCTTTTCATGGCATTCACGACGCACTCGCCATCGCGCCCGTCAATCTTATGGAGCAAACCTTGACTCGTTGGAGAAGGCGACCTTAGCCCACACGTCTGTGGTCCAATGTCGGTGCTCACGTGCAATGTCTAGGCGTCGTTGACGATGACCCCTGGTCAACATGGGTGCAGGAACCATGGGTCGACTGTTCAGGCCCATCCGTAGCAGGATGCGTTCAACGGTAATGTCGGATACACGTCTGTTGGCACCACTATTGAATCTGGTAGTCAGTTGATGGACTGTGGCTCTCCTGTCACCTTTTACGAGTCGTCGTAGGCGCTGCTCACCCCGTTGGTCGATGGCTCGTAACCCTTTACAGTGATGGCGTTGGGTCGCGATTTCTGTCCCTGTTGTCCACTCTTAGGCTAAGGTCAAAAACCCTCACCGGTGAGAGAATGATGACGTAATTTCTCACTGGGCTAACCGTCTTTTTCTCGGTGAGGACGGTGAGACTAACCGGTTAGGCATAGCAGCACTAACTGGCGTTTCTGACCGCGTTAAAATGACGTCACAAATTTCTCACTGGGATTTCCGACCAGAGACAAATGAACTGTTCATTTGTCTCTGTTTCTGACCGACCAAGCGCTAACTCTTCTCACCGGTGAGAGTTTTTGACCTTAGCCTTAGTACACCTTCACTACAGCGGACCGTGAACAGTTCACAAATCGCGCCGTTTCGGAGATGGTGCCACCCTTGCTGCGATAGCCTATTATCATCCGGTTTTGGATGTCCGTTAAATCCGGACGTTTACCTATCTTGAGGCTCGTGCACCTGCCGTTTGATGCACCAGCTTTAAAGCTTTCTCAGCCTGTTATGCAAATTTTGCAATGTGTAATTTGTTGGGGCGAACCATGCGTGTGCCTTGAAGGGATGCTGGTCATTATTCATTGATATGACAGTGTATGCTGTAATAAAACAATACATTATTGCCTGCTTATTTAAAACAATAAAAGTAGTTTTAAATCTCCATTTGTTATCCCACAGCGCCACATTTTCACCTGATGGTGAAAGTTTGCACTATTTTT
>JAHWFO010065491.1:5478-16352 GCA_023313115.1 Rhysida immarginata
ATGTTGAAAGCTTCGTTTTTACATTGGTTATAAAATATGGATTTTTATTTGATTTAAAATTTATTAAAGTATCTAGGGCTACTTTTCGATGTATTTTGAAGTAGCTGATATACCCGGCATTGCTCGGACTATTTTTTTGATGAACATACAGAAAAAGTGAACATTATCTCCACCTTTTTTTTTCTGACACTGCGTCAAAATCGCTCAGTAAAGGGCCGGTAATTGGAGAGTGTAATAGGATACAATAAGAATATTTTTAAAAACTTTGTCTGTTTGTCTGTTTGAACACGCTAATCGCCAAAACTACATGACGATTTTTCATGGAGTTTTCACAGGTAGAGGATAGCTTGCGGCAACATACAGGCTGATGATAAAAAAAGATTTAAAGTTTTGGAATACGCTCAGCTTAGTACAGTTCATAGAAAAGTCAAAAGATGGTGCTGCATTTAAAAGGTGCTCATATATAACAATAGCGAAGCATTGCCAGGTCTGCTAGTAATAATAATAATAATAATAGTAATAATAATAATAATAATAATAATAATAATAATTGTAATAGTATGGGAATACCCCAACAAATAATCCGGAGTGGAAAGCCCCATGTTGCCCCCTACGGGCAAACTGCCCAAAAACGGGGTTAATGAAAAGCACATTTGCGACGAATAACAAAAAAAAAGTCAAAAATGAAAGGTTATTTGTGAATATAATACCGACATCAACAGCTGAAGTCTTTCTTTGGTGAAGACATAATATTAGTGTAGATAAAAGATAGATATAATAGAATAGAAGAAGAAGAAGAAGAAGAAGAAGAAGAAGAAGGAGGAGGAGGAGGTAGAAGATACATTTTTTATTTTAAATTCGTCAACTTTTTGGAAATAGAGATCTTTTTGTATGATTACTGTTGCCTTCCCTTCTCCTGTGGATAAGAGGTTTCTCCGAATTTGGTTCCGCCTTATCTGCTTTTAACAAAGATCACTGAAACACATACTGATACCGTTTTTTATAATTTATAAATATCCTTCAAGCCTTGGACCAAAATCAAAACAGAAATATAAGAAAACAATTAAAAGAAGAAAGAAAGAAAGAAAGAAAGAAAGAAAGAAAGAAAGAAAGAAAGAAGTATCCATGCAATAACGCGGTCTGCAGCCCGCTCCGAAATGGAGAATTTTAATTTTAATCACCCGGTAAATAAATAACCTGTAAAAATAAGCACAAAATTTAACCCTAAAATGTTTTTACTTATGCAATACAACAACGCTCGCGCGCTTTCCCATCGTTTTATATCCCATTGTTCGGAGTTCACCTGAGGTAATGCAACACCAAAACAATCAGCTAGAAGAAAGATATAATTCCTCGGGAACTTCGTGATTGATTCGGATCAAAAGTATCCTAAATGTTGATCCAGTCTATAAGCTATAACCATACTAAGTTTCATCAATATCCGTCCATTAGTTTTTGTGTGATGCGCGTACAAGCAAACAGACAGACAACAGATTTATTATATGTATAGATAGATTTATTCATTATTTATTCGGTTTGCAAAATTTTACATGAATGAAAACATGTTTTTGAATCAGTCTTCACCGTCAATCGGGGGGGGGGTCGTCGACATACACTGGATCTTCACCATTGTTTTGTACGTCTGGTATTAGCTTTTCGTAGAAATCCTTTGCACGGTAATTCGTCTGAAATTGCTTCAGATGCTGCAAATCTTGACCTTTTGCAGTTTTTATGGGAACACATCCAGAATAAATGGTTTGAAGTTCTCGAGCACCTTGATTACGTGCAGATGATGATGTACTTGCAGTAATTGGATTTTTCTTTTTTCTCACAGCTTGTGAGGCAAATGAAGAGCTTGAATATGACCCAAAAACGACGGTTTAAGAGATAACCTTATAAGGCGCGGATAATATGAATGTAAGGTAATTTTTATTCGACTGAAAACAACGTGATATTGATGAGAAAGCTATGTGTGTCGCTGCCGTCTTGTGGTGACTTTCATCGTTCTTTCAGACAAATTTTTGGACTCTGATGTTTATTGCATTGTATGCCATATTCTTTTTTACGAGATTCAAAGGAACAGTGATGGTTCTGCAGTATTTCGTCTTTTCACATGATAAACACCAACAGATGGCACGAAAAGCACAAAATCAACCAAAAGTGGACCTTGATGGTTTTGCAGTGGACCCTTCATTTGGACAGGGACTGTGAGATCTATAGGCACTCTAGAATTATTAGGGTTACGTATCTCATATCCCAAAAGAAACTCACAGACTTGTTATTGTATCTCTCGTAGATTTCGAGCAAATCTTATAAAATTAGATCCTGCTTTTAAACTAGTTAATATCTTAATATCTAATAACACTAATTAGACAGTTTGACTTTTAGTCAATGCAAAAAGTTTCTCTTAATTTTTTTTTCTTTTTCTTTTCCCGTTATTGGACTTTTTGTCTGTAGGGACGGTTAACTACTGCTATTACCATTGCAATTATACCGTTACAATTATTATTATTGCAATTAGTATTCCGTTATTAGCTGGTAGCTTTTGTCTCCATTTTTGGAAAAATTTATGAAAACCAAATTGCTTCTTCGCTCTCGGAGGAGAGTGCTTTGACTAATCACGATGATTAATATCTACTATCAAAACGTTCGAGGCCTGCGAACGAAGCTTTCTCATATATTTGATTTCGTTACTGAGAATAATCAAGATATTTATTAATGATTTTTCGATTGAAAAATGGAAGGAAAAATTCTGCGATCTGGATTCGAACCAGGAACCTCGACTATCATGGCCGACGTCTCTACCAATTGGGCTATCGCAGACACCTGGACAGCCAAGCTGACTGAAGGTGTCTTAAAGACAACCAAGTTGTCACGGTTGAAAGCCCAATGGGAGACGGGAACCTAGCCCAATGGAAGGAAGGTTAGGTTAGGTTAGGTTAGGAGAGCATCATTACCTATGCTTGGAGAGCATCTCCAGTTTATAATCATTATTATTTACTTGTGAGTTTATCAACTTTCTGATGGTTTGGTGTGGAGAAATTCTCGATCTGCGGGCCAGGTTCCCGTCTCCCATTGGGATTTCAACCGTGACAACTTGGCTGTCCAGGTGTCTGCGATAGCCCAATTGGTAGAGGCGTCGGCCATGGTAGTCGAGGTTCCTAGTTCGAATCCAGGTCGCAGAATTTTTCCTTCCATTTTTCAATCGAAAAATCATTACCTATGCTTGGAGAGCATCTCCAGTTTATAATCATCATTATTATTTACTTAAGATATTTAGTGCCTGACAGAAACGTGGCTGAATGACACTATTACCGATTTCATGCTCTTTGGAGGACAGTTTAAAATTTTTAGGAGCGATCGTCTTGCCCCCCCGCCGGGGGGGGGGGGTGGAGTCCTTAGAGCCGTGTCTAATACTATTAGATCAGTTGAATGTGCGATTGAAACCTCCGTTCTTGGAGTTGATATTACTGGAGTAATTGTCTATATAAAAGATTTAGCGAGCATAGGTTCCAAATTGTGTCTAATTAACATTTACATTCCGCCTGCATTTTCGACGTCCAGTTATGGAGCTTTTTTAGAAGATCTTTCAAGTTTCATCTCCTCTCAGGAAATGGAAAGTGTGATCTACGGGGATTTTAATTTCTCCGACTTTAAGAATTATACTGACGATTACTCTTATACCAAAAAACGCAAAGCAATTACCAAATGCTGGCTTTGCGAGGTAAATTTAAAAAATTGCAATCTAATTAAAAATAACTTCGGAGAAAATCTGGACAAAGTGTTTACGAATATCGATATTGCTATAAATAGAGCTGCTATTGTTCTAATACAACCGGATGCTTATAATCCGCCACTGTTAATTCCTATTAAGTCCCTTATGATTAAATATCAGAGAACTAGTGATTCGCAATTTCTCCTTAATAGGGGTGACTACACTGGTCTTTTTCTTTTTTTGAGTAAGCAGGATTGGCACGAGATTGCATTGAGCACTAATGTCAACTTTTTCTGGAGTGTTATCACAGATGTTGTACGAACTGCTATATCAATTTTTATTCCAACGTGTAATGCTAAAGCTTTTCGCAGGGAATCTATTCACTCGACCCATACAACACAGTATTTTCCGTTTTGGGCTTCCAGCAATACTCGCTTGCTTTGGAAACAAAAGAAAAGATTACACAAAAAATTTAAAGCCTCCAATTCACAAGAGGATTATAATAGTTTCGCCGAAGCTAGAAGGGCATTTAAAGCTAGCTGGCGACATGATCGTACTGCTCATTTTAATGCTCTTGGCGAACAACTAAGGGTAAATCCTAAAGGTTTTTGGGGCATAGCAAAGAATTTGCTTAATACTAATACGAAGAATACCGATTCCATAGACAGAGATGATCTTGACGAGATTGCGAAATCCTTTGCTTCTACTATGAACAATGATGCAGATTTGAATGGCGACCTTGAGGAATGTTGGCGAAAGATTAACGCTCCGTTTTTATGGCAGCCTCTTACTGCCAGACAAATCTTTGACTACGCCAGGTGCTTGTCGGCCTCAAAATCCTGTATAATTATTGGCATTCCGGATTTCATTTTTAAGGGCTGTATCTCTGCTCTCTCATTTCCCCTATTACATCTGTTTAACATGTCTATTGAAAGTGGGATATACCCTGATGATTGGAAAAGGGTCGTTATTCAGCCCATCCCTTAAAAGGGAAAGTCTAATAAATATTAGAGCTTTTAGACTATTACTCTGATTTTTTTCCCGGCCAAACTGTTGGAAGCCATTGTCGCGCAACGGCTCTCTGAGCATTTTGACCCGTATTTGTCCTAAGTTCAACATGGCTTCCGATCCGCGTGCTCTACTCAGTCTAACTTAGCCACTTTTGTTCATTTTTATCACCCATTAAATTGACCGAAGACTGCAGGTAGACACTTTATATCTCGATTTCTCTAAAGCGTTTGATAGTGTCATTATCAGACTATTATTTACCAAACTCAGCTTTTCATGTCTCCCGGACAATGTTATCCAATGTTTCACCTCAATGCTTTTGGGCAGGAGTTTCAGACTTAGATCTCAGGACCCTCTATGTTCTAGATTTTCAATTAAAAGTGGGGTTCCGCAAGGGTCCCCGTTGGGCCTCCTTCTTTTTAACACCTTTATTGCTGATCTCCCTTGTGCCCTGGAAGGTCTTCCTAGTAAAGTATTAATCTATGCAGATGATATTAAACTCTTCCATGTGATTGATAGCTGGAATGCCTGCGAAATACTTTAATACAGTCTTTCAGTCGTGTCGCAATGGGCGACTCGTAATGGTCTTATACTTAATGTACTCAAATCTTTTATTATGTCATGTAATCGTAAAACCGCCACGTTTGTGTATAAATATTATACAAAGGATGGTTTATTATCTCGAACGAGTGTGATGAAGGATTTGGATGTGGTGTTTTCTGATCTGGAGCCGCTCTACTGTGAAATTTCGCGTAGACTTGGAATGCTCAAACGACTTACGGTGTTTTTTAATGATTACCAAGTTTTTATTACTCTGTTTAAAGCTTTTGTAATTCCGAAATTACTATTGCGTCTGGATTAGGCATGGCAATTGGCAAGCCCTATCCTTTGTACAATGCAAATTTGACACCTTTGGAAAGTTTATTCAGAAAAGGTGCAAAGGTCATGATTTTATTAATGATAATGATAAGCTTTTTAATATTAAGATCATTTTTAATAAATGTCTATTTAAGATTCTTCTTAACCTATATCATGAAAAGATTAGGGCACCTGAGATTTTAGACAATCTCAACTCCCTTGAATTTACTAAAACCCGTACTGGATATGTTTTTAAACCATCCCATAAATGGAGGACTAGCATTTCCGAGATTGATCCACTTGAAAAACTTCTAAAAAACTTTATGAATAATTTTAAAGACGCCAACCTTGATATGTTGAAAGATGAGCAAGTTCTTTTGTTTGCCTGATTTTTCATGTTTATTTTATTTTATTATTTTTTTTCTTTTTTTTTCTTTTCTCCTTTGTTATATTAATTATTTTTTATTTTTCTTAATGTTTTTTGTCATATTATTTTATTATTTTTACATGCAGTTTTTTCTTTTTTTTTCTTCGCTTTTTCTCTCTTCTTTTTACTCTTGTATTTTCTGTTTTTTTTTCATTAACCTCGTTTTTGGGCTTCGGTCTGTTGGGGGACAACATTAGGCTTTTTCCTTCTGGTTCATCTAGTGGGATACTCCCCGTTGTTGTTACATTATTATTATTATTATTATTATTATTATTATTATTATTATTAAAATTTTTTGTGGGGAAAAAATTGGAAATCCCGAAATTGGAATGAAGACCCCTAAACGGTCTGAAGAGGATTTCGGAATAACTATTACAAGGGCCGAGTCAATAAAGGGGCAGCAGACAGAACTTGGATTTTAGTAATAGTAAAGCTCTGGATTACTAAAGTACGGCAATTACCTTCCCCAATGCTAGCATATAATACTGGTTGTTGATTGGTTGGTTTGAGGTCACATGAGTGTTTACCAGCCATCTTTGGACCATTTATTCATTTATTAAAGTTTATTATAAAGTGTAACCTTTTATTTGTTTATTATTAAGTAAAAAGTTTATTATGTTAATGTGTAAAATCAACCAAAAAAAATTTCATCTGTAGTTAGAATTAAATGATCTCAACTTTACCATTTAAAAGGAAAAATAAAAATTTAATTGAAAACAAAATTTAAAAGGAAAAATAATACTTTATTTTTCGATTGAAAAATGGAAGGAAAAATCCTGCGACCTGGATTCGAACCAGGAGCCTCGACTATCATGTCCGAACCAAGTTGTCAGGGTTGAAAGCCCAATGGGAGGCGGGTTCCTGGCTCTCAGATCGAGAATTTCTCCTATCCAAACCATCAGAAAGTTTGATGAACTCACAGATAATAATAATAATAATTATAAACTGGAGATTGTCTCCATTAACAGGTAATTATTTTTAGATTGAAAAATGGAAGGAAAATTCTGCGGCCTGGATTCGACTATCATGGCCAACGCCTCTACCAATTGGGCTCTACAAATACTTTATTTATTTAATTAGTTAATACAAATAATCTACTTCTGTTCCCCACGAGATCCGGTATGGTAATAAACAGACAAGTAAGATCCCGCGGGGACAGAATAGCCATTTGGGCTGTAAATAGTTATAATAGCATAACATTGAAAATATTAATAGGTTAAGGGGTTAGTTACTTACTGCTGGAACCAGTCCAGGAAAACAAACAATAATGATTAGTAAAAAACATATAAATGTAGATACACATACAAGATGCAATCAGGCACAGCCTGTTACAATACCGATAAATTCAAGCCTGTGCTACCTAGTCCCAATCCTAAGGCCGAAATGGCCTAACAATCCCATAATATAATTCTACACTAAAACGTCAACAAAATAGACTAGTACAAACTGCAAAAAAACAAAAAAATAGTGACTTATACTAAGCTTATAACAAATTGTCCAATTACGTACTAATGGTAAAAACCAGATGCAATGCAAGTTTTAAGAAAATCCCTAGTTAATCTGAACACAAATCTTTGCTTCTTACCTACAAAAAACTGACTGGGATACTTTATTGCTAAAAAAAATACAATTTTAATTTTAACATTGAAATTTTTTTTAATCATTTCGTGAGTGGTTACAATAAATATTTTCCTATAATGAACTTTACTCAATCCTCATCCAGTCCAAAAAAACATGGACTTCAGAAGAATTGGAAGACTGATTAATAAGAAGCGCAAGATTTATAAACAATATATAAAAAATCCAAAAATATTAAATGAAATCACCTCAAAGCTATTACAACACTAGTGAAAAATTCCATTAAAACTGCTAAAAGAAATTATTATGGTAAGCTTTTTTTCTTAATAACCAATCCCGAAGAAAAATTGTATCAAATTCAGATGGCTCTATCGCTCCCAAAAAATAGAAAACTCCTTTCTCGCTTTTTATGAATCCAGATAATGAATATTAAATCCATATCTTCTCTTTTTTTGAAAGCGCTTTTTCCATGCTTCCTAGCTGAAGGTAATAATATTAACAATGATTCTATTTCATGTTTATTACTAGGGCCTCCCAATTCTCCATGCGAATCCTTTTTCCCATGCCCAACAACTCCCAATGAAGTTTTAACGGTTATACACAGATTCTCAAAATCTAAAACTACCGATAGTTATGGTCTTTGATATTATGTGATTATAAGTACCGAAAGGCGCTTTATGCTATCAGTGTGGGGAAACTTGTCTGTCTGTCTGTCCGTCCGTAATTCTAACTCCTCCGAGGCTATGAAAGATGTTCAAAATCTGTTTTCGTCAGTCAATGGATATTGTTCATGGCACGAAGCAATCACAAAAATTATCTAAATCGGTTTATTCGCACGTGCACAAATGGTACCTCTATTTTCCCGCCAAGCAATTTTCAATGGGAAGATATATTAAGGAACATATCAAACAAATCGTAATGACGAGATAGAAGGGGTTATTCATTACGATTTTCCTCAATCGATGAATATGGTACATGGCACGAACCAATCACAAATATTATCTAAATGGGTTCAATAGCACGTGCACAAATAGTACCTTCACGACCCCACCAAGCAATTTTCAATGGAGGGATATATTAAGTAATATATCAAAGAAATCGTAATGACGAGATAGAAGCAGATATAAATTTCTATTTTCGCTAACTGATAAATATGGTTCAGGAAATGAACCATTTTGAAAATGGTTGTAATCGAAACAATGGCACGTGCTCTAATGGCACCCTTATGACACCCTCAAAAATTTTCAATGATAAAATATGGCATGCAATATGTCAAACGACTTGGAATGATGTATCATGATTGAATATAATGTAAAATTAATGATAGTCGAAATTGGTTTCAAGGAACCTGGTTTAGTGGAACCATTATGGTTCATTGGAACTTTCAATGCTAAAATATGGCATGTAATATATCAAACGACTTGGTATGATGTGTCATGAATGAATATAATGTAAAATTAATGATAGTCGAAATTGGTACCAAGGAACCTGGTTTAGTGGAACCATTATGGTTCATTGGAACTTTCAATGCTGAAATATGGCATGTAATATATCAAACGACTTGGAATGATGTGTCATGAATGAATATGACGTAAAATTAATGATAGTCGAAATTGGTTCAAAGGTGCGTGGTTTAATGGTATATTTATGGTCCATTAGAAACGTACAATGTTAACATAGGGCAGGTTAAAAGCATAGTTCCGCGAATGGTTTAGTTTAACCTTTCGGTACTTGGTTATTTAATTCCTTCATGGTTTATTATACTTGAGACACGAATTTCCGTCTGTCTCTTTGCTATATAAAAGCTCCAATTGTTGAAACAAATTTTGACAACCCTTTTTGTTCTTCAAATAGAGTTCTTCACGCTCTGACGTTACACAATCAAACTCTGATGTCACAAACTGCTCCACGCAAATAGAGCTCCATAGACATAAAATTAAATCTATTGTGAACACCACAAAGACACATGTTTGGCCCAGCCGATTACAATCAAAAGGAGAGTTACACAGTTAGATGTTACAATAGTCCTTAATACAAAATTTCAACATTCTACGGCTAATCGTTTTTGAGAAATGCGAGATATACACATGCGAGATATTATAGGGCGCCCTTGGGCGAGCCAACTAGACAGGATGCTAGGGAGGGAGTGTCGACAGTATTAGACTGAAATAAAGCAACTGGGTATGAAGTAAACGAAATTGTATACCCCTTTATTATTATTATCAAATTGAGATTTCCACAAGCATCAATTATATTACAGTCTTCTTCGAGTAAACACTTCTCAGGTGACAGTCAGTTTCTAAACAGTTAGTCAGTTTTATTTTCTCATTAATATGCCCTGCCATAACCATGAATATCGATTTTTATGAATAATTATTATTTTTTCGAAATCTGAGGTAGACAGTGACCTTCCTCAATCTTTGAAAGTCATGTATGCGAAATTTTATCAAGATCGGAATAAAACTGTAGATTTGTATAAAAAACAAAAAAAACAAACAAACAAACCCACAAACAAACCCACAAACAAACAAACAAACATCCTTCTTTATATTTGACTTTATAATTTCACCAACAATTTCGTTGCGCAATCCTTATAACGTCCGTAGGTTTTGATGGATCACTACCTTGCAACTTTTTGCCAACTGCAGATATGAAGGGAATCCGTGTGCTTCGTCAGATGATGCCTCCCGAGCAGCGTTGTTATTGTGTTCAGCAGCAGTAAATGTAACACCTAACTTACGAAGGCATGATTCGTTGTGTTCCGAAATTTCTTTATTGCGAGATGTCAATGTAAAAGCGTTAGAAAAATGGACTTTCTCGTTAAAAATGTAACTTACAAATCTAGATTTTAACAGAAGAAGGTCACTTTCACACACTTCACCAATTGCGAGACGATTGGTTTGGTTTGGTTTGTTTGGTATTAACGTCCTTTTCAACTGCCATGGTCATTTCAGGACGGCGTTATAGGGGTCGCAAATTTTGCCTCGCAAGGGTTCTTTAACGTTCAGCCGGCAAACGACTACACGGGACCAACGGCTTTACTTCCCTTCCGAAGGAAGTGCATGATCTCAGGATTTCCCCCCTGAAATATCCTCGTCGTCCTCGGCCGGGGTCGTACCCGCGTCCTTGGGCATCAGAGGCGATCACGCAACCCCAGAGCCACCGAGGCCGATGCGAGACGATTGATTAGTTCACGAAAAGGTGTCTGATTTTCACCTACTTGACGCATAATTGTTGTTACATGAAATACTTTTTTCAGTTGTTGGTAGGGCAATTTTCCTTGAACAG